>JAGXCT010034030.1:0-27546 GCA_022495035.1 Philopotamus ludificatus
ACTTAATCTTCTAGACATCTCTGAATCCAGAGATCCTCAAAGTGTGACCACTACACGTTAATGATTTTATTTATATATTTTTAGTTTTCGATTCCACAATTTAATTACTTTCTCAGTGCTATTAATCATTCTAGGGCCAGATTTTTTTGAGAAATTGCTAAAATACTCAGTTTTTATGAATATGTCGACATGTATTATGCTAAAAAATATATTACGATCCTACTATGCATTACTTGAATTTTTAGAAAGTTTTAATTCATTGATTTAGTAGTTTTGTCTTCTTTAAAATAATCCTCATTGGATACATCATCCACTTTTCAATCTTTTGAAGTGTAATTTTATAAATGGCTTTTATCTCTTTCAGAGATTCTGTCTTTATCTCATCTACGTTGGCAAAACTTCGTGACTGCATATTTTTTTTTTGATCTTCAGGCATTGGCACTTGTGAGGCCCCATGCCCAATTCAATTTTGAGGCCCCCCAGGTCCATGGCCATGTCCAGGGACTGTGTGCATCACTTTAACTAGCGCCCCTATACTCCCTCCAACAAAAAAATGAAGGGTAATTGATTGAACACATATACATTTAAATATTTAATATAACAGAAGCCCAAGAAAAGAAGCCGCGATTTTTTTTATTCATCATAAACGTTCATTTTTTTATTAGCTTATCTCGATGTTACATATATATTATTTTTAGAAAAAATCACGGTGGCCCTGAGCCCAGTATCCTGAGGGCCCCAATGCCCTGCATCGTTTTGCCCAAGCTAGCTGCCTTAATCCATGAAACATGGATCACCCGAAAAACATGTCATAGCTGGCATTATTCATTTGTCAATTTAATTTAGGGATTACTGCTACTATTAATTATTTTTGTTATGAAAAATAAAATCGTTTTGAGTGTTGAACTTTTGAGGCCCCATGAATTTATGGGGCTCCTGGCATGCGCATGTCAAGAGGAAATCCACCACTCTCTTCGGGTATAGGAATAAATCGCATTCAGCCACGTCCGATGAATACGGAGATATTCATCGAACCTTCTGTAAAACATCACATTGGTGTTGTTTGTTTAAGATAATAATTCCATATTTTCCATTTTTTCTACAAGACAAAAAATATCGCCGAGCACACTAAAATATTTTCGCCAGCCATCAATTAAGTACGCATCCAATATGGCTTCCAATGTTAAGATACGTCAAGAAGACTTAAAGTCGTAAAGTCGCCGATATTTGAAAATTCCACATATTTTTTGTTATTGAACCTTGTTTTATGACCGGCCAATCAATGACTTAAGGAGGACCGCGTCGAAGAAGGTCGTCCAGAAAGTGAAAAATACTTTTGCTTTCGTGGAGATCGAATAAAAAAAAAACTGGTCTTCGACACGATCCGGTTTCAAACGCCACGTGGTCCGATTTTATTTTCAAATTCAGCCGTGTGCAGACTCTTCATTTGGCCAATGCTTCCTGTAACTTTTTTCCGTTTATGCAACGGTGAAAGTATCACAATGATATCACGTTTTCGGACACGTAACGCGTTATACGACGTCCACCGTAAAAGGTCAGAAAAAATACAAATATATATCTCTGGTGAATTCAGCGGCAAAATGGTAGCAAACCACAACAATTACTGCCACCGTCCAGCTTAACAGCGGTGATAAAAATTTAACAAGGACACGTCGAGCACTTATCGCAGAAATATTGTACTTGATAATGGCGATCGTGTTGTTTTTGTGGTGTGCAATGGTGGATTAAATAAAATTACGCCATCCGATGTGTCCCGGGGCGATCGATAGCACGGGCGAGATGTTCGTTTCATCATAATGCGGATAAACGAAATTAAATTAAGAAATTCGTCTGAAGTTTGCCAAAATTTACATCTCTGCAACCACTTTTACGCGATTCTATCGGCTGCGGAAAAAAGAAGGCGTATTCCTAAAAGTAAGGCATCCTAAAAATAAAATCTGGTATTTTCGTCTTATTTTTATCATCACTTGTGTCTAGCAAGCCTTTAATTATCACTTGATTTGATAGAAGATTGAGAGGGAATAATATTTTAATCTCCACACAAGTTGAGTACAAATAGAAAGCCATTCCATCGAGTACTGGAGAGGAATCGTCTCCTGGGACAAGAACCTTTAAACTTGAAGTTCTGAATAGTTCAAAAGTTTCCTGAGGTAGTAGACCTAGGAATGGATTGCTAAGCATTTATTCCATTTCTTCTTTATGTGCCGTATCTATTTTTGGACGTAGAGGATTTACTAGATTATCGTGGCCTTTCGCGAGCTGGAACGGTTTTGGTCCATTGTGAATCCACGCAGCTTCTTTCTTCCATACTACCGTTCGACCTTCACATTTTGCCTCCATTATGGTCAGTAGAATTAGAAGATACTTTGATCTCCGAATGATGTGTCTCAAGTATTTCATTATACGGCGTAAAATGTGTTCTGAAGCTTGTGATGATTGGATTTTATTTGCTATTCCATGTCTCGCAACCATAAAGAAGAAGAGACCAAACAATAATCAAGGAGTTGATATAACCATTTCTCACAAAGCATCCACGGCTATGCTTAGATTTGTATTTTTCTTGCATCTCAGTTAAATATATCTCTAGAAGAATTCAAAGCTTGGATGTCCTCTTTCGTTTACATGAAATCTATCTAAGATGATCGACACCACTGTTGATACTGAAGTCAAATAAGCTATTAAATACCCCTTTACAAGAAAGGTAATACTATATCGAAATTAGAATGGGGAGAAAGGATAGAAAGTTTGTGAAGCTTAGTCTGCAGAGATGTTACTAACGCATTACGAGCAGGCTAGATGGAGAAGAAGATATCTATTGCTGATTTAAAGCTTCTAGAAGTCAGGAGTTGATGAACTATGCATGATTGTGTTTGAACAAATGCAGTAACAAGTGTATATGATTAAATTTTGATTCTTGCACATGAAAAAGTAAGACTTCTATCTTCTAGATCTTTTTGTGAGTGTCTTTCGTGGTTCTAGGTTGATCTTATGCTTTGCATGTAGATAGTCAGGTGACCATCCACGACATCTTATCTTCTTTACGTTGCTCATGGCGACAAGCTTCTTCAAGAGCTACATGGTTCACTTCTAACTATAATTATTAAGTCTTTTATATTACGTTCGACAAATGTATAGATAAAATTAAGATTTTCGTTGCAGATTAACCCTAGTGCGCATTTCAGAACATAAAAAGATTAAGACCCGGTCTTATTTTCGAATAAACACGATGGTAATTACATATATTCGTACATTTTGCAGCTGTTACTGGCGTGTCGACGAAATATCGCGGAGTTATCGTCGGAATGAGGTCACTGGTTTAAAATTTTGACCATAAAATAATTTTTGCATACTTATCTATCGTAGACTGTGCACGAAATATGGTAAATGAGGGAGGGAAGGCTCTGCGTGTCGGTCGTAACCCTCCACGTAATTTTGAATCGATATGCAAATTAGAGTGCGGTGACGTGTTTTTTTATAGAAAAAAAATGTCGAACGTGTATGGCCGAATTTTCGTGTCTAGGGAGAGCTATTTGGCATGCCTTAGTTTTAAGTTTCCAGGGCACCGGGTACAAACCAGAAGCGGTGTATTTTTAAACGTTCCCACTCACCGGCACGACTCTGAGATCGTTCCAAGTCTATCGGGAGCTGAGAGAAACGTCTCGTTGCATTTCTTTAATTTTTAAAATATTCTAAGTCATAGAAAATTAATTTAGTTTGTAGAAATTTTATTTATTTGAATACGATTGCATTTAAATAAAGACTTTCGCTTAACTAGGACCTTTTTTTTCTTAGCTGATTTTTGCTTCGACGCTCTCTCTCGTTATATACAAGTTAACGACTTGTCGGATGCTGCAAAAAATATATACAGCCTCTATTGTTTTATCTTTTTTTTCATTCTTTTGTGAGCCAGTCCATGAATTTTTTGGTCTTTTATGCATCACAAAAAATAGACGTATACAATCGCCACGCATTAGTGAAACTTTTCTAAGCTAATTATGACAGTTGGAACGATTTATTTAAACATAATTAAGATCCGTAATGCAGCAGACTTAATGTAGACGTAATAAATTGTATAAGAAACGAATATATCAAAGCGTTTTGCGATTTTTACATAGTTTTAAAACACAAAAAAATATTTTTACGACTAAGAAAAAAATTTAAATAAATTAATTACGAAGGAATTTTCAGCAATGCGTACTTTTTTTGTGAATCTTTCCGCATCGGTATATGAAAATCGTCGTTTCTGTTAAAAATTTACGTGTTATTTAATATGTGTAATGTCGCAGCGGTCACCGGTGACCGACGAAGTCAAGATTTATTTAAAAAACTTTAATTATCACCGATTTTATTGTTGTTTTGGTATACTTGTTTTTACGTAGGACGTTTCTTAACATTAGACTATGATTTTTTGCTTGCGATAATAAGGAAAATGTGGTAAGAATCTTTACCCAATAACAACACTGTTATGATGCCTTAGCCTCCGCATTCGCGGGACACGGCTCTCTAAGACTTCTCCCTATTCTCGATTATAAAAAAAAAGTGAAATAACGACGTTTTGCTAACATTAAGGAGATAAATACAGAATCCCTGAAAGAGTTTATAAACGCTGTAAATAAAATTGCGATGTATCTGATCACACTTTTATCCGATTTTTTCTCCCAAAATTCTCGATATTTTCAAGTTTTTCAAAATTGAAACACTGAACATATAATGGGGTATAGTTATAAAACTAATAACTAACTATTTTAATACAATTGACAAATCTACAACAATGATCAAATATAATTAATATAATCATTATATAAAATATGACTAAACTCATTTGTTGATTATAAATTATGCTTTTAAAAAACCACTGCTCACTATCACAAGTTTAAATTTTAAAAAAATACTGCACCATTCGAACCTCACACTCTCAGCTATCGATTGATCCAATCTAAATTTATATTCGTCAATGGATATTGGAGTGGTGATAATTAAACAGAATGTTCCAATATTGGAACAATGGAGAGAAATGGATTAAATGAAGATTTTTTTTTGATAATCTTCGTCATGTTTAATGTTAATAGTTACTGCAAAAAAAGAGTGGTGTTCACCGGTAACCCCCAATAAAATAAACCTAACCTAAAATGAAAATGTTTTTTTTTAATTGTATTTTTTTTTAATCAATATATTTGTTTATTTAAAATTAATGTTTATCTCGTTTTTATGTTTTCAGACGATTCGTATTAGGCAGCCAGAAGCTTCCACCGTTCAGCCGAACGCAGAGCGGGACCGAATCGTTTCTCGCTGCCCCGTCTTGAAGGGATTCCACCGCCATGGGTACTGTTTTGGCCGCCGTCGGCCAGTCGCTATCCAGCATTTGGACCCAAACATGGAACGGCATGGCGGACCTAGCTGAGGCTGTGGACGACCTCATCTGCAGCTTCGACTATTCCTATGCCGACGCCGCCATGGACACCCTCGCCATGTTCATATTCTTCTGGATCATCTTCGCGCTGTTCTCGGCGTGGCTCGTCAGATGGCTGTACGGCAAGTACAGGACATCGAAGCAGGCCGCCGCCGAGACGGTGACACCGCCGAAGAAAGTCGAAGTCGAGGACCCGACACGAACCAATGCCACGAACGACGCCGCCGCGGTCGCAGATCCGGCTGCAGCCAAGCCAAAGGCGCTGAACCTGCCCTTGCCGGCGGCCAGCAAGCCCCCGATGGCCGTCAAGTCTTCGGGAGGTGGCGGCGGCGGCGGCGGAGGAGGAATAGGAGGAGGCGGAGTGCTTGCGACGCCGCCCAACAGGAAGAGGATAGGATCGAGGATGTCTCCGGGGCCGGAAGTGCAGCAGAACAGGAAGGCGGGCGCGGTGCCTCCGACCTGCGTCGGCGCCGATCAGGTCGCCGCCAGATGGACCTCGTCCCTCTTCACGTGGTTGTACAGTGATCTAGTTGTTGTGAACGATCTGCTGCAGCTCTGGATCCTGGCGATGAACGAATACTCGAAGAAGTCCGTCGAAGAGGTGAGGCTCGGCGTATCGCGCGCTACGTTGATCAATCACTGACAGATCCCTGAACACTATTTATAACCGGATGACGTGATGAACACATTTTCCACCGTCGATACGCCGAACAAACGCCGCACGTCGATACGATTTTCTTTTTAATTATCTATGCGTGTCGATTGCGCCGCGTCTGAAAAAATAACATGTCAAATTTTTTATTCATGCCCGATTTGGTCATAACACGCCTGAAACATTTGACACGTGCTCTTCGTGTATTATTCTCTATGTAAATTTCTATTTGGACACATAGTAATTTTTTATCGGGCGGCGTTTGATTCAACACATTGAGTCGTGTGACACATTTTTTCATTATTTTTATAAACGTCACATGTCGCAATCGGCCATTAGTCAATTTCAATGTCACGGAAACCGCGTGTTATCTCATCGCAACGTTCTCGTTGCGTTTCAGGCTCTATTCGATCGGCGGGAAAAATAATTCTCACGATATGAACAATAGACGATTGATCCTTGACTCGATTATTTAAAAAAAAAATTGCACACACACGTTTGGCCTTGATACGACGAAACGCGTGCTAATTTACATGTAATGTACATTTTCACTTTTTTACAAAAAAATAATTTCAAAGATAAATGACATGTTGTGAATGCAATGATTCCATCTGGCAGACACGAGGCTGTATTTACCATTTTTCCGACCTCATATTGCGATCGCCGGTGATCTGCAACCTTGCTAAAATAACATGTTTAACAAGGCCAAATATACAATTTATTATTCGATTAAATTTCATTACGGCGGAACCCCGATCTATCGTTTTTGCGTTCGTCATTTTATCGCATTCGTCGCACCTTTTTTGTAATACCGAACAAACACATAAAAACAATGTTAAATAATTCCGCATATTATAAAACCATGACATATTTTACTCTGATTTCCTCTGTAATCTTTAATTTACTAGGAATTGCGACTCCTTTTTCTCTCTGTATCTAAACTCTCGAATGATAGTCGGGGTCAAAGGAACCCGAATCTCAGACGTGACGTGAGGGCTCCCCTTTTAACGTAAAACACCGAGGGGATTCAAAACGTCTTGGTATACGGTTTTTTGTGAGAAATTTTCCCTCTCTTGGCCATTGGTGGCATTGGACACACGTCCAATGCCACCAATGGCCATCTTTTACCACTGTTGGTATCTGATTTTACCCTTCTGATTGTATGAGATTTGGGGATTTGGTAAGTAGGAGAGGGTTTGTCTTGGTATTCGTTCTGAACTTCTTTAGGCGTTATCTGCTTTAAACAAATCATAAGTCGCAAGTGATTTTTGACCTTGTTACGTAACACCAATCCCTTCATCATTGGAAAGACTCCTCAGAGAGAGGGTCTCCTAAAAAGAAGGAGGAGGAACGAAAATTTAGGGTTTTCCTTCCCAGGGCATACTAGTTATATGGTGAGAAACCCGTTAGAGAACAGATGTACATATGCACATATGAAATATACCATGTACATATTTTTTCAGGGATTGCTTACTCTGGTTTTTTTCACTCCTCTGTATAGTTTCATTTTTTGAGGTAAAAGATTGCTCTCCAAGGTCGAAATAGGTTTTTGTAAAATAAATTAAGTAGAAGAACACAGTTTTTGAACCATTCCGTATATCCCAGCAGGAATTATCTCCACTCATTAGGAAGTGGTCATAAGTAGAAAGACGAACCCAGAAAAAATGTCATCAAGTCATTTTCGGCAACCATTTTTTTTCTTAAAAAAAAAACATTTTTACTCGAAGATAACATAGTACTAATGAAGATTGTTAGTTAACTCTAACTAAGATAATGATAAATATACTTCAAGAGTTTGAAAAAATGCGATACGATTGGAACTAGCGGCTTTATCCCGTGGGATTCACAAGGGATGAATAACTAAGTCTAGTTTCAGGAAGCTTGATTCCTATCAATAAATCTATTCCTAGGGAAAAGGCTTTGGAGATAGTTGAAATAAGAGATATTGACCTTTTAACCGCTTTAATAAATATACACAATTAAGTCCCGTACGCGAATAAATTAGCAGATATAAAAATAAAGCTAAAACTCAATTTTACTTACGAAACTGATAGATTGTTCTAGATTTTTCCATGAATTGAATGAACGCATTCCTATCTAAATAATTTTATCACAAAGCTTACAGGACGTGTCGTTAGCGTTTGCGGTGAATAATCAGTTGTCACGCCAGCGTGACAATACTAGTTAATGTATAAATATCAGTATGATCAGTATCGTATTTCTGCTTTCCAAGTTCCCTTGGATAACGACAGAACTAGGTCCAACCGTACACCACCGATAACATAAATAAAATTATTCAGACGTCTGAAAATAATAATTTTGCATATATGAGCATCCGTTTAAATCAACATAAGCTCATTAATCGCTCGGATGCCATCAGGAGCGCTGCCAAAATTTCATAAATAATTCCATTAGGCGATATCACAACAATCTCGTCAAAAATTTTATTAAAGAACTACCAATTATTTTAATTTATCGACCGGCCATAGTCAGAAACAGTTTTTCTAATTAATTTCACAGCTGCTTTGATCTCCACACACCATCGGCCAGCTTGTCCGCATCTCTCGCTCTGAATTATGAGTTTAATGTGCCCAAAACCGCAATTAAGTCCATATGTTTATTCGGGCGTTGATTCGATACGCTTCAGCGGCTATGCGTCTTCGGACACGCTGTTTTTTTTCATCTGAAAATTTCGCGCATGCAAATCGATGGCTGATAACAAATTGGCTGAACGATTGACATAGACATTCCATTTGTTCCGAACGTGCACCAGAATTAACCTTTCTAACAACTCGTCCCGTAGACCCACGTACTCGGTCTAATTCGGGATCTCGTTATTTTGAATCTCAGCATCTCACTCTTCTATCTTCTTCAGCTCGAATATTTCGCGACTTATTTTTTGTTGTGAGTAATAAAACAATTAAGTAATCCCGCTTAATTACGAGTGTTGCGCGAGACTAATGCGTTATGTATAATTACAATTATCGTTTATGTAAATGTTAACCATGCGTTGATGATGGTGTATACGCATTCGTCTTCACGCTGCTCAATTTTATAGTTCAATTTTAACAGTTAACCTCATGCGTTCTGTTATGCCGCTGAGATGTTCGATGGATGTGTCGAAAATTTGAATAAAATGCGGTGTTCAGTGGTGAAGAAACACATTTTGTGCTAGGGGAGAGAAGTGTGTTATGTAATTTTACAAGGAATTGCGTGTGTTATGTAAGATATCCGCAACTTCATATGAAACTACGCAAAATGGCAAAAATGTCTTATCGATTTTCTAATAAAGTTTTTCCGCGGCTGTGGAAAATTATAGACAGCAGTCATATGCCAAAGAAAATTGTTTCACTCACGTTAAAAATAACGCATACCTAGATTTATAGACAATGTTTATAATATTTATATTGTTTATCTAAAACAATCAATATTCTTTATGGGAAACCTTGTAAAAGTTTTACGGAACGAAAATCATGAAATCTTCACGGTTGATATTAAATCATTTGTTTTTCTACATCTTCATCATCAATTAATGTCTCAAAACGACCTCTAGATCGTTTTGCTTCGTTAGACCCGTTCCATCCTGGATCAATCCTCAATGCCATGGCTTTTTAGAATATTCATTCAAGAGTCATGAATAACAATTCCGTCATTGACTCGTTCGCTGCAATGAATGAATGCTCTGAAAAGTCATAAACGATCAAGACAGTCAAACTGAGATGCATAGCTTCAAGATGTGTTGTTAGATACGGAGACTTCAAATCAAGAAGCATTAGATTAGTTGTTCTAAACCTGGGTACGATCGAATCCCAGGGGTTCGGTGAGTCAGTCTCTCGGGTTCGGCGGAGGTCAAAACACACACCGACTTATTGTACGATATTATGAAAAATGATACGACGTATGATATAAGGGTTCGTTGAACGCCCAGATGAAACTGGTGGAGGTCAGTACCTCAACAAGGTTAAGAACCACTGCATTAGATCCATTCTTGAAGAGCTGGATACGCCTTTAGATATCCCCAAGGAGAGCAAAGACTACTAAGTAGCGAAGAATCATTTTAAGGCATGTAGCTAAGTTTATTTTAAAACAATTCCTTCCGTTTCAGATCTTCTACGTTGACAAGCTCGACAAACTGCAAGCAATCGTTTCCTCAAAGTCAAGAGTCCATCGTTCACCATGATATCTAGTAGTTTATGATGAATAAAAATATATATATAGTGGAAACTATATCCATCGTTTTAAAGTGACTCTAAAAAAACGATGAATGAAAAGATCTTCCAACCCGGATCAACTAGATAAGTGGATAAGATCCACAAAATAAAATGGTCTATGGAGGAGATTCGCAGCCAAAAGCAACTGCAATGTTTAGATTCATTGAAAGAAGACTGATACAGGACACGGTGAGATGAAGAATTGAAGATATATAAAGAAGCAAAATCTGATCCTGGGATTTTATCTCATATTGCATACAAAACGCTGTTTTTTCAACCCTGCCGAGCATTGTCAGAATTTGATGATAATTCTCATGAAAAACCATCGAGTGTACGACCATGTTGCTTTAAAAATTGAAGATCATTGGATGATATTTTCTGATGTGAAAAAAAAATAGTTTCGAGTAATGAAATTTGATTATCAAGTGACTATCAAAAATTCATCACTCCTTCGGACGCCTTTAAATATCCTAAGGAAAGACTACTAAGTAGCGTAGAATCATTTTAAGGCATGTAGCTAAGTTTATTTTAGAACAATTCCTTCCGATTGAGATCTTCTACGTTGCCAAGCTCGACAAACTGCAAGCAATCGTTTCCTCGAAGTCAAGAGTCTAGCGTTCACCATGATATATAGTAGTTTATGATGAATAAAAATGTATACAGTGGAAGCTATATCTATCGTTTTGCGAGGTACTTTATAAAAGGTACGATGAATACGAGAAAACGATAGATTCCACTGTATTAATAACCTTGTTATTCGTTCCCAAATTAAGATTAATTTGGTATCATTCGTCCTATATTAGAATGTTGCCGATCGATGGCCGATTCGAATGTCTCCACATTGCTATGAACCAGTCTCTCGGAAAATTGGTGCAGACTCGCCGACAATAAAACAATTTCTGTCAAATTATCTCCAACCATCGAATCCCACAGAGTCAACGTGGAATCAATACAACAATTTTTTTTGCTGCGACAAATAAGTATGGCGTGACCGGTTTCTGATAAAAGATCGGACATTTAGAGGAGAGACGCAAAAAATCGCTTTAATTGCTGAATACGATTAAAAAATCATCATATGTTTCGCAAATGAGATAATCTCGAAAAACTTGTGCAACGTATCAAATGGTCTAATCGATTTTTATATTTGATCGCTGTAAAAATAGTCTTTTGCAAGCTTTGGAAGCATTCGCGATTAGAAGCAGCGTGCCATTTATTTTTTGTGTGCGAAAAAAACTTGGCAATAACACCGTCGATTTCGAGCATTAAGCGCTAGCTCTGTCACGCATTGTCAGCCAGCTCGTCGATAAGTTTTCATATGCATTTTTACTCCCCCCCCCCCCTTCCTCATTAAGTATTGAAAGATTGACTCGTCCATTGATTTTTTTTGTGTTCGGTAGCGTTTTTGTTCATCGATGGAGGTCCGTTGAACCGCGGTTCCTCGACTGAGACGATAACGGTAGCCGATGATCTAACAATGGACGCCGTCTTCCGAATGTTCTTGTTGCCTCATCGATTTTTGGTCGCATTGTCGCAACTCGTGCGCATCGCGTCCATTGAATTCTGCGCGGGAAGGTCGCCGGATCCGATGAGTCGGAACCGTCGATCTCGACTTTACTCCTGTCGATCTCCGCTCCAGGAGTTTTGGCGCCGCCATTTTGGGATTTACATATTAAATTATTCCTGTTGACTATCGCGAATGTATAATTTAATGATCGCGAGTGACAACAACTATGTTTATCGCGCGGTAAATGTATCGTGGACCTCTCGAGTTGGGCCCACGAATATGATAATGGCCGCATCAAAAATTCATTCATTATTCAAATTTCAAATGGGGGAGAATACGGATTTTAATAATAAGATATGGGGGTTCACTTAACACGAATATCTTGGACGTTCAATGGGGGGTGGTGTGGTCGTTATTTGCGGTATTTTTTTTCCTATTTTATCGTTGGGGGCAATATTGAGCCCTATTTGGAGTACGTGTCTTAATTTTATTATGTATTTTTTATTAAAATATATCTCCAATTACATTACTCACCCCCTGATTCACTTCCGGTTGTATTGCTCTATCAGTCAATAAAAAATCTCATTATGGATAAGCTTTCAAGATTATGCCATGCATTGTCAGGAGCTTTCGCGAAAAATGAAGGGAACGAAATACTTGTACTTTCCAATTAACCATTGAAGCATTTTCTTGACCCAAGTACTGAAAGTTCTCTCAATTAGAAGAAAGACAATGAAAGTTTCCATCAGATGGTATCTAAAATTCTTCTAGAGCTTACCATATCTGTAAGAAGAGTTTTACGGAAGATCTTCCAGCCTGGCATCAACTAGACAAGTGGATAAGATCCATATAATAAAAAACTAACTCTAAAATTGGAAACCTGGTGAATGTATTAAAAGTGATTAGGTTCTCTAGAAGACTATAACTGGACAGGAAACGTCAAGTCTATGGAGGAGATTCGCAGCCAAAAGCCAAAATCTTCATCATCAATTAATATCTCAAAACGACCTTTAGATCGTTCTGCCTCGCTTGACCTGTTCAATCCTGGATCAATCCTCAATGCCATGGTTTTTTAGAATATTCCATCGAGGAGTTTACTTTGTCATCCGTTTCTCGTTGTGATCATCGTCTTTAATCGACCTGTTTAATCTCAAAGATTAACTGAATTACTTTGTCTTGATTTGGTATCAACAAATCCCTTCTTCTCGCAAGATGTCAAGAGTCATGAATAACGATTCCGTCATTGACTCGTTCGCTGCAATGAATGAATGCTCTGAAAAGTCATAAACGATCAAGACAGACAAACTGGGTACATAAGCACAAGATGTATTTTATTAGATCTGGAGACTTCGATCAAAGAAGCATTGGATTAAGTTGTTCTAGAGCCTGGGTACGATTGAATCCAAGGGGTTCAGTGGAGTCAATTCTCAGGTTCAGCGGAGGTCAAACACACCCGATTGTACGATATTATGAAAAATGATACGACGTATGATATAAGGGTTCGTTGAACGCCCAGATGAAACTGGTGAGGTTCAGTACCTACAACAAGGTTAAGAACCACTGCATTAGATCCATTCTTGAAGAGCTGGATACGCCTTTAGATATCCCAAGGAGAGCAAAGACTACTAAGTAGCGAAGAATCATTTTAAGGCATGTAGCTAAATTTATTTTAGAGCAATTCCTTCTGATTGAGATCTTGTACGTTGCCAAGCTCGACAAACTGCAAGCAATCGTTTCTCGAAGTCAAGAGTCTATCGTTCACCATGTTATCTAGTAGTTTATGATGAATAAAAATATATACATTGGATGATTACTCGATATTCTACAAAGCTTCTCTATCACGCAGATCGAGGTATCGATATATTTATGCTTGTTATTGAACATTCAAAGGAATGCTCCTCAAATAATATTCTCGTCTCGTATGTTTGCTAATTGTAATCACCGCGAAAGAGTGTTACAACAACAATTAGCAAAATAAGACACAAAACATTCATCGCCATTATGTCATTTCGACATAATCTGTTCAATTTGCATGACATTGACACACTGCACAGGCGTTTATCGGTGAAAATACTCGAAACGTGTGCGCAAACACGCCGAGAGCATCGTTCAAGGGATATGCACATTCTGCATAGAATCGCACTTGTTCTTGTGCAATGCGAGGGAGAGTTGTTTGCACACGCCAGTCATGATGGCGACGTTGTCAAACACCATTAGCGCCGCTTCGCTAAGTGCGCAAAGTGCACTCTTGTGCACAGAAGACCGATCGGTGATTCACGCACCAGCCATGCATCGACGCAAAAGACATGGTACGCACACCACGTGGACGAGCTGGTCTCCCACGTCAGCCGGTTAAGTCACCGCCCATGATTCAGTGTCCGCTGCGACTGCTGACTTCTTGGCCGGCGTCCAGGCGGCGCGTATGGAGAGCGAGGCTAGACGCCCAGCTCTAGACCAGGGTCACGCACCACCAGAGTTCACCAAATCGATCATCGCGATGGCAGATATCGTGCGCAGATCACGCCGTGTCACAATTTTGGCGTGTGGACTGCGTTGACATTGCCAATTTTGTATTGAGCGAAGGATCGCCGATAGTTGTCGATCCAGAGGTCAATGTTATGATGTTTTGGACGACACGATGCAGGACGATGCAGGACAGTCACCAGCCGAAAAGGCTTATGGTTAACAAGCCTTTCTGTCCTCGAAGAAAAAGAAGATCAAGGCTGAGGTGGTTGGACTGTGTACAGAGGGACACTGCATCATTGAACCATCGCTAGATGGAGCGACGTAGCGGCAGACCGGATAAAATGGAGAAGGGTGTTGAATGAAGTAAGGGCTCTACAATAGGTCTATTGTTCCGATGATGATGATAATTTTCTTCATAGACCCCCCTTACAACCAAGGGCCATGGTTGCAACCCTTGAGGTATGGCAGCGGAGATGGAACACTGAAGCACACAGTGCCTTCAACGCTAAACTAGGCCTACGTAAATAACCCAGTTGCAATTTCTGTGATAAAATGGAAAATGGTGTTTGATAAGGGCAAGTTCTACAATAGGGCTGATGCGCATCTTACCAAATGCAAAACAGATTCCCCTACAAAGAACCCAATTCTCATCGCTAGCAATAATTCTTAACTGAAACGAATCGGATTCATACTTGGAAAATAGAAATAGCGCCTATTATGATGATGATAATGATGATTATGAAGATACTGCGGACGTTGATAAACATGGACAAAGATCTAATCAGAGACAGGTTTCAACCCCTGCAACGTTTAGAACCGTCGAATCGAAGGACTGAATGTTTGCCTTCGCATTGATGATCAATGATCTTGTTTTTGAGGATTAGATAAAGCTTCCATCTTCAAGAAGATGGATTAGAACGCGAGTAAATACTGTTTTTACTTGCCACAACTTTCTAAATTTGCAAAAATGGAAGGATTGTTTAATGAAAGGGTCTTTATCGTCCGTTTTAGTCTTATATTTTGTTACTAGTATTAAGAATTAGACAATTTCAACACAAACTTTTATTCCCTCTGATGTAATTAACCGAGTATTTTAAGAGAATTATGAATTTTAAATATTTTCAGATGTATTAATATATATTTTCCATTTTTTTCAGCATGGCGTGGGTGTCGAATTGGTCAGGGTACTACCGGAAAGTCCCGTTCCTCGCATTACAAATGTCTTTTGCGAATGCGACTCAAAGGACGACGTGGTAAATATCATTTCACATATTCTCATTGTCCGTGTGTGTATTGTTTCGTTGATACCGCAATGCGTATTTAAGAAAAGTAACAATTAGTTTAATTGTATTAAGATAATATATATAATGGTGTACGCAATTGTTACTTGTAATCAAAAATGTTACAAGGTTCAAAAAATTACACCATTGTGCCATTGATGTTATTATAAAATCTTAATTTGAATCGAATACGTTGTAACTGATCGTTTGTGTAATTTTAGACAATCACAAGCGATTGTGAAGCCACTCCAGCATTGCAATTGAAAGCTTTCCGGCAAAAGGGCGACAAAGTAGAGATATGTCATTATAGAGTGAACGTCAATAGGTATATTAAAATTATTTAATTATTTCGGTGTATTCTTTATTAATTTGTAACGTTGTGTTCAGATTCCGAGCGCGTTTGCGGGTTCTGTGTATCACCGAAAAATTAACGGGAGAGTTCAAATGCGACGGATGGCCCGACGTAAAAGTTGGTCTGGCCCCCGTCGGTCCGTTGAGGAGCAACACAGACGAACAGCAATTACAAGAAGTGATAAAGTAAATATATACATAATTATCTATGTGTACATCTAATTGTTCGACAGGTATTTACCGAATGTTTTTATTGCAGCGAAATTGTCGTGAGTGCCTTAAGAAATACTCAAGTAGAATTTAGCCTCGCTCACTATCCGACGTGCCCGAGATTGCGTAGAATATCCGAAACACCGTCTCGTCTCTTGCCGATGCACTACGATTCCATGGTGATTAATTAAAGTACGATCGAATCGATCGAGGTCGAACGTATTCATTTATTTTTATTTATTTAATTCAGACCGGTCAAAATCCACTTTACACTTCGTCTCCAAATTCATATGGCAATATGGAAGAACAATTACTGGCTGGAGACAAGCGACTCCTGGTGAAAGTGGTGTCGGCTCAACATCTCGGATCGCACACGCCGACGCATTGTAAAAATCCGTATTGCGTCGTCGAAATGGACGATCCGCCGCAAAGAAATCAGACAAGCGTCAAGAAGGATACAGACAGTCCCTATTGGGACGAACACTTCCTTTTGTAAGCATCTCGATTATTTATCTAATATACGCATATTATTCATCGATCTAACGTTTCGATTAATTCACAGTGATTTGTCGCCGCACACTGCCGAACTGCTGTTCGAGATATTCGACAAAGGAAGCGGAGGCTCTCCTACGTTCTTAGGTTTAGGAATAGTAGGAGTCGAAGAACTCCTTATGAATCCTTCACAGCGTCAAATGATTGGTCTGCAATCGAGACCGTTGCAAGACGATCCCGTCTCGGGAGTACTCACCGTCGAGGTACATATCTCTTCAACTTCAATGAAATATTAAGTATAATTATAATATAATTTAATTTTGCTTTCAGTTCTTGTTCATTGAAGGTGCCGATATACCGTTGACGGAAGGCCGTCCGTTTAAACTAAAGGAAACACTCAAAACTACGTCGCCAACGGGAAATGTCATGACAACAACGAGAACCATGTACAAGCAAAACGGTGCGTTCTCATTTATTCACGGTTATCCATTAATAAAATCATTTTTTATATTAAAAAGCTTATTTTTGCATAGATGTAACAATGAATGGAACTGCCCAAATTACTGAATCTGCGCTTAGAGAATTAGAAAAAAGTCCCAATTCGCAAGCTAACAAATCTACGCTTATCATACATAGTGTTCAAAGGGTGAGTCTTTAATAATTTAATTAATTATGACAGCATTTAAATAAAACTAATTCATCGATAGTTTTCATTTACATTGTTTTTTAAAGATGTGTTTTTTTTTTTTACTAATCTGAACATGTTTTTCTTTTTCATTTTGTTGTTTTCTGGATTGTTGGCCTGTAGACTCCTAAACAACTTGTTAAGGTAATCAAAAACCCAATACAAGTTCTATAAGTACAGTGAACGCCCGGAATTAACAACACTCATTAATCACAAGCTCATAAATATTTGTGTTTTCCATTCCATTTAAATCAGTGGTGTTGGTAATGTCGAGATTTCACTGCTTTTTTTAATGTAATTGATGGAAATGTCAAATTAAATATGTATTCCAAATTAAAGATTAATTAATTATGTATAATTTGACATTTTCATTTTTATCAACGTTTTCGATCTAACACATTTATTCTCGATACTTGATTATCGTTTAAATGCCATAGTTAATCAGCATCTCATAATACCGTGATGTAATTTCATATATCGGCAGTTATACGATTAAGATTGAATAAATGCTTTTTATTTCGTTTTGTGTGTACATTAACTAATTGTGTTGTTTTTCCTGCATGATTTATCAATCGGATTAATCAAAAATCGTTGCCGAACATTTGCTACCGGTCGCATTACGAAATAAAGCTCGAAATGACCGAATCTGGTAATTTCATTGAAGCAGAACAAGCTGAATCAGAGATAACGCCCAAAGAGAACGGCACAGAGAATAAGACGGACGAAAGCATGGATATCGCCGAAAGCGCCGAACATCTAGCAGCGGCACTGAATAAAGTCAACGAGAAAAAAGTTACCGTCGATATCAGCAAAAATAAAACTATGGACGAGAACGATAAGGGCGCCGATGCGATTAACGGAGGGAGTGTATTGGGACAGAAACAGGTATTCATAAAGCCTTTAAACATCATCGTATTAACACATTGTAATGATGTTATTTTTAGTTATTAATTAATATAATATTGCATCGAAATATTTATTCAACAGCCAGGAGAACACGCTAATATGGCTCCGGAAACAAACGGCCAGCCACCTGAACGAATACCGAGACAGAAGAAACGGAAAGATTTCTTCGGCAATATTAAAAAAAGGTATGCGATCTAATAAACTATAATAAACATCAAAATATTTAAATATAATTACGTTTTAGACTCGGCAGATCGAGAAACCGCGCTAGATCCGTCGATATAGGAGACAGCGGAAGCGAGGATCAACAAAACTTTAGAAGCGTCAGCGCCGATCGGCACCACAACGATGCAGGTATTGTAAATGTTTTTATATATCGAGAATTAATTGAATTACGTATCTATTAAGTTAAATATTTTATTGAAATTAACGGTGATGGGTAATTTAAAATTAATTAAAAGTATAAAATAAAACTCATCATTAGAAAATATATTCTCAGAAGAATCTTTACCTGTAACTACGCCAACAAAAAATTCCATGGGTAAATCTTCAGTTCCAGGTTCTCCGTTACAATCCGGGGATGAGTCGAGAACGTCACGCAGGTCAATAAAATTATATATCATATATTAAACTGTCGTCGTTTGGGTTTATTTATTTATTTATATGTTTAGATCGTCGATAAGCGAGATGTCCGCTATATCGGGAGCATCGACGAGAACTTACCTCCATGAGGCGTCCACATTAGTACTAGAAACGATAGATAACGGAGTGAAAAAACATTTCTTGGTGCCTCTGTCCATAGCACAGCGTTCTAGGTGGCGGCGTAAAGGCGTCAAGTTGCACATATTCAACGATCACACCTTCGTCGCTAAGCATCTCTCCGGGTATTTTATTTCATTCGATATCACATTGTTCGTTAATATTTTTTTATGCATATTCTTTAATCAATTTCAGAACTGTTGTCTGCCAAGTATGCAATAAAAATATTGCGAGACGGATTGGGAAACAGGTGACATTAAATAAATTACGACGATCGCTCGACGACTTCGGTTTATTTTATTATTGTGTCGTATTGTTTCAGGGTTACGAATGTCGAGACTGTCTGATGAAATGTCACAAGCACTGCCACGTCAGAGTTTTAGAGAACTGTTCTAATTCCACTATTCATACAATAGAGCTGTGAGTCGTCGCTCGTATTTATTACGATAATTATTTATAACACGCTGAATAGCAATCACCGATAAATTTTTCGATATCACAGTATTTAACGTATCGCTTTGCTTATCGGTAAATGCTTAAGAACATGATCGGCATACTACATTACACTGAGACTTTGCTTCCGTAATATGTTTATACACATATAGCTTTATATATCTAAAGAATATATATATATACAGCGCACAAATATATACTATCGCTTTTGTAACATATCATTGCCGATTCTGTGATAAATCAGATATAATTATATCGAAAGAGTATATGTATCGTAGTGTCGATATCATTAGATTTGTTCTAACAATCAAAGCATTTAGGTTAACGATTATAAAATACCTTATTAGGCCTATATTATAATTTATAATTTAACACTCGGTTCATCGTATATATTTAATAAAACAACCGACGAGAATATTTTTAATAAAAAAAATCATTTATACTCGTTCGGAATACGAATAACCGAGCGTTAACGTACCTCGCTTATTTTTAGTAAAATATGTGTATAGATGGATACGTTTGCTTTATGCATTATAACTATAGTATATATTTAATTTATTTATTTTATCTTGCGTTGCCAGGTCTTTTTCGGACCATTATATTCGGATGACAAGGTATTTTATTTTATTTTAAACAGTAGAATCTTACTAAGCGTTTGATCATGGGATAGATCGCGGATAATTCTTTCGATTTATTTGTTAGACGATTCGATCGTCGGGAAGAAATATCCGCGATCGCCTCGTGTATGTATTTAAATATAAATATATATAATTGAATTAATCATCACATTGTATATTCATGGTATAACCACTATTAAACCGTAATGCACTTTCATTTATAGAAAATCTCGTTAATATTCTACGCATCAATCGCATTTACCGTTGTGAAGACCCTACGTTTAACAATCGTAAATTAAAAAAATGAATCATAATATTTTAATGTGTAATTTCATATACCATACAATGTAATAAATCATAATTTTTGCCGTTTGAAATCAGCTAATGCAGCTTGCAAAATATTTGTATAATAAAATTTGTATACATACTCGAAATTATTATATTTAATATGAAGAAATCACGTTTATACGATATGTAAAGCTGTTATTCTCTGCGTTTTCTCAGGTCGTTACTGCCGGTTCTTAACGAATGAAGACGAGGTGTTGGTGGAATGGGGAAGTCTCGCATTCCCAATAGGTGGAGGTACTTACTAACTTTGGCTTTGCATGTCGTTGGTTAAATTTGCACGTTTTACACCGAGGTTGCACCGTTGTTTTTTGTTCTTTTATTTTTCATTTTGATTGTTGTGTGCGTGGACAGATACCGGAAACATACAGAGATCCCTCCACTGTTTCAATGTTGCTGCGGCACGCCAGCCAATAAAAGGAAATTTATCAAAGGATCCGGCGAATACGATAAATGTGAGTCGCTTCAACGACCTGATGTATTTATGGCGGATCGTTGTTTTGTTGTGAATTAAACTCGGACGCGGTCGGACGTTGTTACGGTTTAATTTTACGTATTCATCAATGGATTTGGAATTCGTTTCATTAAACGCTACGTTGGAATTCGTTGCGGTGATGGATAGAACTAGATATTGTCGCTGATGTATATTAAATGTTTTTAAAATTTAATTATATATTATTTGTGAAGATCTGTACATATTTTTCAGTCATTTATCATGAAAATCTAAAAATATAGGTTTGTTTGCAACGTGTTATTATATTGTCGTATTAACGGTGGTTCGGTAATTTTATTCTATTAATTTTAGTATTAATATAATATAGAATCGGATAGCCACTATTATTTATTTTTAACTTTTTGGTAATGGGACTAACCTTCAACGCTTCATTGTTTATCATTTTTTAAGATCGGTAATTTTTTCAGCTACAGTAGAACCTCGAATAATTACGTTGATAACGAAGTGATGAGGATGGATAATTAAAAACCTTCTTCTTGCGCCTTGTCCGTTTTTTAAGGCAATCATTAATCTGAAGTCCCTCTTAAATCCAGCTGAGGCTCATCAGATTTTGTTAAAAAAATAGACACATAATTCGTCCTTCCCAAGTCGTTCATCTTCAAAGGAGTTCTTGATTGATGGCAAGAAATTTGGAATTATTTTGGGATGTTACTCCTCCAAATGGCAGACTGCCTATCTTTTCTTTCCTGATGTCGGATAGGCAAGTCGTAGCTGGTTCTTCACAGATTTAGAGTGATCACAGTAAGCTTCAAAAGTTTAACCTAGTAGTATCGTCATACTGTTCTTGCGGTTTCGCCTGTCAGAACTTCGTAGAATTAAGCTCGACAATGCACACACAACTGCCAAGCCATTACGTAAACTGACTCGGCGAATGAGCCAGTGGAACACCGACCTCTCAAAAAAAGAGTGATGAGATGATTTCGTATGGCTTTTACTTTGCCATTCTTCGCGTGCTCGTCGTTGTTGGAGTTTCCTCCACGTATTTTCCCCACGGCTACGTAATCCAGGTGCAGGTTGACCCACTAGCCTTACGGAGGGGCAGGCTCCTCTTTGGACCGGCAGGTCAACATTGCACGCCTTGGCGATAGTCTAAAACAGCCACCGGATGCGGCATTGCTTCCATCCGAGCGAGTTTCCTCGTTGCCGCTACGGCCTGGAAACTAGGCAATGAAGTTTGTAGGAAGCGGTAATGTGATGGGAAGCTTGACTCAAAGGAACTATCCGGCATTCGCCTTTGAATGGCTAGGGGCAGATCAACCTAAGCGCCCAGGATGGTCGCATCTCTACGCGGTTACTGGTGAGAGAGATACAAAAGGTGTTTCTACCTATCTCTACGGGGTTGGGTTATTCTAAAGCATGCGTTTCTACAGACCTTGACGTGATTAATTCTAAGCATGTTTTAAGTCCTAACAGCCCTGAAAAAAAAACCATTATTTATTAAAAAGAAGAGTAACGACCAGACAGCCATATCGAGCACGACAAGGGCATCACTCCGTCGCTTTTGTGGTCCTACCCTCACCTGAACGTCACAGATTGTGACCTACCCCATGCTGCGGTATATCCTCTACGGGCTTTTTGATGGAGGGTATCAAAAGACACATGGAACTGGTTGGCAATATAAGATGCTACAGGGCATTTGTTCGTTTTACATCGACATTCTCTTTCCTTTCTCTCTTCTCTTAGAGTTTTATTTTTAAAATTAAGCACCAAGCTGGCCTTGAATCATCTTTCAATCAATTGGCTATGTTGTTTCAATTATTGAGTATCATCTTCTTCGTTACGATGCAGACATCTTCTTTGTTCTAATGGTAAACGGCTCCTTGTCCTCAACGAGTCAAACTAGTTCACCCACTCCAACGGCAGTTTAGTTATGGATGTTCCATCATCACTTGCCTTCTATCCCGTCTTTTATAATTAATTAAAGAAGGCAGTACTTCGAACCCCAAACTCTGTGTCCGATGTATTTAATTCTGCAGTGTTTTACGGTTTCTAAAAGCTCTTGATTCTCGAAACTGTCCACATCAGTGTTTATTAACTTATTTTATTTTATAGCAACACATAGTATTTTTCTTAAGACTAAAACGCTGATCCACATCTTTTAACACTTTCGTGGCCGGTGGTGCCTATGTGGCATCATCACGAGTTCGACCATTGTGGCCGCATGGTGCCACATATGCATCATGATTGCAATCAATCGCTTGCGTCAGGTGATCTTAGAAGTATATACACAACTGAACAATGAATACGGTGAATGAATTTTTATAACCTGCTAATGCTACATCTATTTGAAGTAATACGTTCAATAGCGTAAGTTTTTGGTATTTTGATGCGGCCACGATAGTGTTAATATTGGCTTAAATTTTTTTTTTTATCAAAAACGATAGAAACCAAATGCCTGGATTATGGAGGTTCTATTGTACACGTTTATATTAGTTTTATAAAATAGTTACAAGGTAAGGTTCAGTGGTTTAGATTTATTTATAATACTCTCGGTATACCTCGTCAGATTAATAAATTTCTGTTTTTTTTAGTCTTATATTATTTTTAGATGGTTTTGCTTCTTTAATTTGACATTTGTGTTCAATATTAATGGCGGTTAATATCTCATTTTGAATCGATGTAATTAATGATTGTTTATTATTTTTCAGACAATACATAACATCACCGTTCACTGACAAGAATATAAGGATGCTTTGATCGACCCGACAGGATCAAAACTCTCTCAACAACCGAAGACGGATTTTTACATTACCAGCTAACTATAATATAATACACACAGCTTACGAAGCGCAACGTTAAACTTAATTGCCGTCAGGCGATGCCAAATAAAATTATGAATTTCGACAATTTTATTACTACTAAATACTTTTTTTTTTTCTATACAAATTTACAAAAAAAAAAAGAATTAAAACGTTTTGATAGAAAAAAAAATTGTTACTGCGAGTCTAATGCATCAATTTAAATATTTTTATATTGTCACGTCATCGACAAATTATATTATATTCACGAGACAATTTTTTTGATATAAGCCGATTTTAATATTGCCTTGGTGCTTATTACGAGCAATCGTCTCATGTTCATGTTAATATGTATAACTCTATAACGTATAGATGGTGTTTTGGTGAATCCTTCAAAGATAATAAATGTGATATTGAACGGATATTGATGCGGCGAGGAATGCCTGATTATTAAGTGTCTTGCGGTCGATGAATTGAGATTAATTTTTACACTTTATTCATTAATCATCTACGTAAGGTATAATTAACGCGCAAAATATAAATAAAAACACGCTCTCAATAACGTGGAAAGCATACGAAAAAAAAATAATGGAATAATGGCCTACTTTAATTATGTGTAATTGGGGAGGGGCTATTATGTAACGACACATTTACTCTGCGCACATATTTTTTTTTATACGTAATCTTTTCGAATTGATTTTGAAACCGGCAGCGACATATACATATTTATATATAGATTATATTTGAAAATTTACATTATAATTTTGTTACTGTTTTATTTATTTATTTTATAATTTATTGAATTTGTTGTATTTATGTAGTGAACGAATTTGATATACTCCTCTCTTTCGTTTATGATTTTTGTTGGTTGATGTTTCAAATTTTATTATCATTATATAAATATATATAGATGTACGAGTCCAATCTTTTAATGCAATGACAGATGTTTAACGAAGAAATTTATAATGTGTACAAAACGAGTTTAACGGAGAAAGAGATGGGTATATAATCATATTTAAGCGATCAATCAATGTATTTTCTGTTGAATTTCCTACAATTTTATTGTAAATTAACTTATGTGCATAAAATTATTTTTAATAAAACACCTGAAATATATGTCGTTGGTTCGCCTCGTAACGCCGAAACCGACCTCGTCCGTACGTCCGTATCACGAAAAAATCCATCTCGTCCCTACATTTACGTCCCCACAGTGAAATTCAATAAAATGTTATTAAATTGTTTAATTCAAATCGTAACGATTTCAATAAAATTAAAATGCAATCCATTGTAATTTACAAAAATAAATGCGGATCATGTACAGATGCGTAAATCCCGTCTTCATAAATATACAAATTTTACATTTATAATATTCTATAATTTTTCAATCGCAGTTATCCTCGCTCATTTCTTGGTCGGACTGTTTCGACGAGTTGTCTTCGTCGTCGTCCTCGTTCCACGAGGCCGAATCGTCGTCGGGATTATTCATTATAGCGTCGTCCATATCCTCGTCGGCGTCGTCTTCCGACGAAGAATCTACGTAAAAACACACATTCATTAATAATTCGACGAGGAAACCGAGGATGCGAAAATACGTACCTTTGTAATCTAATATGGGTGCAATCGGGGCGGTGGCCGAATCGGACAGGCGATGAAGAGATAGTGTCAGTCTCGCCCTCAATCCGAGCAGATCTGTAAGCGACGACAGTCTCGCCGCCAAGGCACTTTTCAATCCGAGAAGCTTATCGCTTCCCGTCGATCCCAACGATAACAGGGACGAGCTCTTCGCTTTGCAAAGAGCTTCCGACCAAACACACGCCGATTTACATCTACAAAACGTAATTTATTTAATAACGATCGATTATTATTTGCGCGATTGAATAAGACGGGACTTACCGATTCGTTTTCCCCGCTAACATTTCGGTTAAATGATCTATTAACGACGGCACATATTGAACCGGCAATCTATTCAAAGAATTCAACGCCACTTCCGGATCTTTGCATTCGAAAACCGTCTGTAATAACCTATTACAAAAAAATATGATATGTTATCCGAGATCTAATATAATCAAGTACAGTAAAACTCAAATAACTCAAAATTCAATCCAAAATTAGAGGATCTCTTAAAATCAAAGGAATTGTCACAAGACCGAGTGAAGGATCATTTGAAAAGGCTTTGGAAGCAAATAGACGAGGAATTTGAGTGCCGCACAAACTTTCTCCAGCGGTTGTAGAACAATAAATATTTATCTAGATATGAAACCGATCCGTTTAGGATTATTACTGGAGATAAGTGAGCCCTCTACATCACTATCCGAGGAGAAAAAAACAATGACCTTCTTCAAATCGAGTACCTGCGTCTACCCCTGGGCCATCATTGAGTGTAAAAGGTATAATGACTTTCATTCACGAGGATAAAAATAGAATGACTTTCATTGGTACCTGTGTCTCCTATAGGCCATCATTGACTGAAAAACGTTCTCCTTATGTATTTGGAGAAATGTTTTGGGAATAATTCACTACGAATTACTAAAAACTGGGTCAGACTGTTACAACAGGAATGTATTGTGCCTGGTACTCCTTTAAAAAATAATAGAAGTTCCGCATTTCCACCTTTGGACTATCACCTATTTAAATAGAAGAAACATTCGTTTCTAGTTTACAAGTATTGAACAAGTCCAAAATCACTAGGAGTCGTATTTAAATAAAAAAAACCGCTAGAATTTTACGAAAGAAGTATTCAAAAACTGCCTATTCTGTGAAGAAAGATTACAGAAAACAGTAGATAATATTTATTATGGGGACCCGAAAGAAAACCGTATACTTTATACAGTTTTTTTCGTCAAATACACCCTATTGCAAATCAAATACAACTTTTTGCAAACCAAATTGACCCTTTTAACAATTAGGTTAAACAATTAAATATTAAAAACGTAAAAAAAGGGGTTCCACTGTATTTAGCACCGTGATTCTATCCCTGAATTTACGTTTTCCCGCTAATTGCATTTTTATAATAGTATATGAATCTGAAAAATCACTTTCTGGATGGCGGGAATATTTAAATTCGGGGTACTAAATAGAGTCAAACCCGTTTATTACGTTTTTAAAGGAACTGATAAAAAAAAGTACATAATAATATATTGAAAAAATGAAAATTTGATTTGCAAAAAGTTGTATTTGATTTGTAAAAAGTTGTATTTGATTTGCAAAAGGGTGCATTTAATTTGTAAAAGGATGCATTTGATTTGCAAAAGGGTGTATTTGACGTAAAAAAAACTGTAACCTAATGTTCGAGTGCCGTTTGTGTTCAGACACACCTAAAAAAACAAGTCTAACTTTTTTTTTGCTTAACTGAACTGGGTAAAATAGCGAAACCAGAAATTGACGAAGGACACATCAGACATTATATGCTACTTTTTTGGACGCTGATGATGACATATTAAAATGATTAAGGATCGATTAACTATCGAGAAATTATTGCAGAGATTTAAACCTCCAAGGTCTTCGAGGGCTTTTGAACACCATCAAAACACATAAAATTGAGTCTTTAGAAAACATTATTCATGAACCAAAGTATCGCCTTCTGCAGACCATCATGGAGGAAAAAATAGAAGGTAAACGGTGGCTGGGAAGAAAGAAGCTATCATGGCTCCGTAACATTCATAACTAGATTAGATTGGGAGCTCCAGCTCGCCAAGAATAGACAATTGTTTGGAGAAAAAACAAGGACATGTAGATCGACTAAGGACAAGGCACCTGAAGAAGAAAATATTGAAATCCTTGTTTCAATCGGATTCTCGATTAACCATTGAGGAATTATCGAAAAGACTCAAAATTCCAGGATCCTCTCAAATCACATTTGCAACGCATCGGTAAAACAAATTTGGACACCGCACATACTATCCGAAAATAACCAAAAAGAGCGGAGAAATACA
>JAGXCT010034031.1:0-15925 GCA_022495035.1 Philopotamus ludificatus
GGCACTAGTGCTAGAGCGACGGCCAAAAAGATATGCAGTGTATACGGTGAAAGCCTGATAACTGATCGGGCAGTTAGAAATTGGTTTGTGAAAATTTGTTCCGGAGATGAGTCTTTGAAAGATGAAGAAAGGGTGGGTCGCCCTTCCGACTTCGATGACGACATTTTAAATGCGATAGCAGAACAAAATCTAAGTCAAACGACATGGGAATATGCAAAGAGACTCAATACATCACAATTTACAGCTTATCGACACCTGGAAAATTTGGGGAAGGTCAGCAAGTTAGACATATGGGTACTACATAATCTCAGTGACCGAATAAGGCAGACCGAATGTCTATTGCCACAACTCTCACGCCATAAGATCGAGATTTTTTAGACAGGACATAAGCAGGCGATGAAAAATGGAATACCTTATTATTATATATTCGTGAAGAAATCTTTATTGTGTGTTAGTGGGATCGTCAAGGAATAATCCATCACGAGCTGATGAAGCGCAACGAAACGATTATTGCCGATACATACGTTCAGCAGCTGCAAAGAGTTCATGAAAAAATACTGGAAAAGCGTCCTGCACTCGTCAATCAGAAAGGCGTTATCCTATTACACGATAAAGCCAGACCACGGCCAAAAAAAAATCTGGAGTTCAACTAGTCTGTTATGCCACATCACTCTACTCGACTAAAATAAAACGTATCAATTTATCACGAATTAGTTTTGTAATATATAATTTGTAGTATATTCTCAGTAACGAGTCGTATATTCTCAGTATAAATATGTTTATTATATAATTTGCATAATGTTTTATTAAAATAAATAATTATAAAAGTGGTTATTTAAATTGAAATCAATTACAGTACAAACTTTGTTAATAAAAACAACTGTGAAACGTTTCTCCTCGTCATTCTGCGTTATTTAAGTTAGTAATAGTTTTATTTATTCATGGATTTCGAGCAAAAGCAGCGGGGAGAAGCTTTATTTTTGTCTCTGTCACTTCTATTCTTTGCGAAATAGCTTTAATTTGGCGTGACCCCTCCCCGCCCCCGTCGTATTTGTTCGTGCAGCCCGCGGAGAAATTTGTTTCTTGAAGCTGTTTAAAGTTTGGGGCGTTTGAGTCTCCGCTATAAGTCTTGTTCTGTCCCATTTTTTCTCCTTCGGCGGCAAATTCGTTCGATTTTCGAACCATTAACATTGATTAAACTTCACGTCCCATTGAACCCCACTTTCCCGGCGAAATTTTCCGCGAGTCGAACTGTCACGTCCGCCGTAAAGGAAAACTCGCGAATTTAAAGTTTTCCTCTCGCTTGACTCGTCCCGTACCACACCGCAACACTACACTGTCGCACCAGATCGAATGTGTTTCGATACTAATTTTGCATACATATAGCTTTTAAAAATAGAAACAAAAGTCCTATGATGAAACGGCAATAACTACGAAACTTGATTGCGAACGAACGCCTGAAACACAGATGCAATCTTGGATATTTCCGTGCAATCAACAACCAATCTCAACCTCCATTCAAACTACTTTTTTATACGGATTGATTGGATTTTTGTATCAGATTTCTATCTCGTCTGCTGAAATCGGGTTCAGATTTTGCCGATGAAATCTGATGCTCGCATTAACGTTGCAGCAAATTGATCCGATGCCGCAGCTCCCAGTTACACGATAAA
This sequence comes from Philopotamus ludificatus, assembly GCA_022495035.1. Classification (NCBI taxonomy): domain Eukaryota; kingdom Metazoa; phylum Arthropoda; class Insecta; order Trichoptera; family Philopotamidae; genus Philopotamus; species Philopotamus ludificatus. The sequence goes on from JAGXCT010034031.1 coordinate 1,674, forward strand.
ACTTTTGATGGTCTCGAATAAAAACTTTTTACATTTCAACCGAATTCGCATTAAAAACAGACTCGCCCAAATCGGAAACGTGTTATATGGATACCCATAATATGATAAATTCACGTTTATATAAGTCGGATATTCATATCACTACGATTATTTTGATGGGCGGAAAAATATTTCATTTTCATTTGGAGTCTTCAATGGGGCGGAAGGCTTTTCCACTGCCGGAAATTCAATGCAACCGACCACTTGTTGCACTGACAATAATTTGATAAAGAGCTTTCCGTTTAGTCTGGCATACATTAAAAGAAACTCGACAATAAATCATACGTGATATATTGCCTGTATAGGGATGAAATACTGATACACATTTAAATAATATTTACATATAATAGTATGCAGTCGAAATGTAATAGATCAATACAATGAATGGCGATGTGCATTGCCAGGACCCATATTTTTTAGCTGATTTTTATCTTATATTCTTATACTGATAACAAAAATATTTATAATATTTAATAAAATATTAATTTGAAAAAAACGTAGTTATTCCGTAATTCTTTGTTATAGAATCGTTTTGTGATAATTAATTATTATTCCTTCGAGAGACAATATTTATCTATATATAGCTTTTGTTCAAAAAAATAAAATATTTATTATTATACTCGAGTGTCAAATCTTTTATATGTTTTCTTAGTCTCAGGTTTCTTCTACGATTTTCTGTTTTCTAAAGTGGTCATTTATGGCTAGTATTATATTAGGGGTACCAAAAAGTAATCCATTTGCTAAAGGCCACAGTGGAAGCCGACCCTCGTCTAAGTATTGAGAAATTATTCCAAAAAAGCACTCTTTGTTATCCAGACATAAAGTTCAAAAATCTTTGGACAGAATTGTAACAAGCGATGAAAACTAGATAGTGTACGATAACGTTACTCGAAAAAAACAATGGTTTTCGAAGAAGGATGTACCTGTCCCCACCCCTAGGCCTGGTCTTACCCTTTGCAAGGTGCTTTTGTGTAATCAGGGATATTCGAGGAATCTTATCTATTACGAATTGTTGAGACCAGGAAATACGGTAAATGCAGAGCTCTATTGTCAACAACTCGAAAGATAGAATGAAAAATTGATAACGAAACGTCCAAGTTTGGTCAATAGAAGGGGAGTAATTCTGTAAACGCTATTTTATATTTATTTCTATCTATTTAAATCGATGGAACACTCGCTAAGGGACAAAAAAATTTCAAGATATTGAGAATCATTTAAATATCTATTTTGACTCAAAACCTTTATAGAAGAGGAATTGAAAAGTTGCCTGAAACATGGCAAACAGTCATATATAACGATGAAGATTATATATTATAACATTTAAAAGTATTGTAAAAATATATTTAATAAATATTTCTAATGTTAAAAAAATGATTTAATTTTTGGTACCACTAATACTAGGAACTTATATATTACGGCTATATGGTAAAATAAAACAGTAATGAAATACAAATCCGTGATGTACAAGTGCGTTCCAAAAATATTTCGAATATAATTTATACCCTTAAATTTTTCTAAAACACTAAATTAATCAATTATATTTTACTACACTTCACGTTTTTATTATTTAATTATTTTTGGATTTACCCTTTAAAACATAATTAGCGATATTTTGTTGTTACCGTGCTAAATCTGTATGTATTTCATGTTATAAGGTAAATCATTTTTGTAACTCCTTTCTAAACTTAAAACATCATTTCAATATAGGATAATTTTCTATAAAAATAGGCTAATTTATCAGCTAATCTTTAACCTTCTTTTATTATTTTTGATGTAAAACATGTAGTTGCAATATTGCAAATGTTTTTCAATTCTTTAACTATGGTAGGACTTCTAACATTTCGACTATTTTTTTTTAGTTGGAAAGGTGTCCGAAGAAAACTATGAATACAGCGATTTTTTAACACTGTTTTATAATAATATTTATATAGGTTGTTTGGCGCGTTGGAATTAATTAATTAAATGCCATCTATTCTTCCTTGAATAAATAATTATAAAATAAAGAATATCAATTAAAATCTAACTTGAATAATATTAATATTAACCAGTGTCGTGGTTTGACACTGGGGGGAATATTAGTGTGAGAGACTTATTCCCCTTGCAACTTTGGAGTTTTTAAAATGTTTATCAAATCTTTATATGGATGAATGGCGCTTTGGAACCTTTCTGCTATGCCATTCATCCATCGTAGACAAATAAATAAATAATAGTTATTAAAAACCTTTTTGATCTTATTCACACATTATTTTTTAATAGATATTTTGCTAAATTTAGGCTGATTTAATTATTTTAACATTCAACTTTTCGCTCTAGCCATGTTAGTTTTATTCTTAAATACGTACCGCCCTACTGTTAAAAAAAAAACATGATCTTCTATTTATGATGAGTAAGTAAATCGATAGTAAAATTAAAATGATATACGTATAGAAATATTTGTCTAATATAAAGTTTTTGATTTTGCTCGAATCCCTATTTTAAAATAATTCCTACATATCATAAACCTTTTGTATTTCGAATTGTAAATATTTTCGCGTTTACCACTTGGTTCGCCAAGACTAAAATTCTTACGATATGGCCCTTTGCAAAAAATGTCTGCCTACCTCTTATCTAGCTCATAAGATTTTTTTAGCAATCAATGCAATGTGAATTAGTAATCCAGAATTTTTATTAGAAATATTGTTAAATAAAATAATGGAAAGCTGCCGATAGTTTTGATTTGTAAATAAATAATAAGAGGTTTGAATAAGTTTTTAAATATGATTTTAAACAATATTTATCAGGAGATAATGATTATTACTAATGCTATGTATGTATGTAGAATAACATTAAATTACGAGCTGAAATAATAAGTATTTCTTTGCAGTTTCCCCCGGCACATTTCCATAATTTTATTTACATTTCCTCGTTAGTTAAAGTTAGTTTGGCCTTTTTTCCTTAATTCAGAGCCAACTTTAAAGTGGGCCAAACATTTCATCCCATCATAAATCAGACTCACGTCGGAATTTAAACCACCTGGAACCAACAAACGCTAAAACAGGTGTAAGAAAGCAGCCAGCCGGGTTCATAACAATAACCTACGTACAGCGCACTCCTACAACAAATACTGATACCGTATTAAAACAATTTTACACGGTCGGATAATTTCATTAAACATATTTTCCCCGGCTAAATTATAATGCCTTTGTATGTTTGCTAATTTTAAGCCGAACTTTGCATCGAAAATGTTGTAAGAATTTAATAAAGGATGATTCCGCGAAGCACGTTAACATACATCTAATGGTATTGTTTCGACTTGACATATTAAAATTTTGGATAGAAAGTGTTACGTTTTGGAAACGCTGGCCCGGAATAATTCCGCTCGGGGTTATTTGTGTTTGTCAAAGTTCTTCAGAATTTCTTCACCACGTTTTCAAAGTCAACTTGGAAATTTTACTACTATTCCAGCACTCGGCGATGGAAATAAGGCAAACGAGTCCTACACGATTCGTTACTTAATGTATTGTAGTGACGTCATTCTGACACTCTCGGCTTCTGTATTATTATCGTGTACGAGATTCAACTTGAGCATAATTTAGATCAAATTAATTATACACTTGGATTATAAATAGAACATATATTAAATGAAATAAAATGCAGATAAAATCCATGATATTAAATATAGATTAACAATTATCATAAATATTGGTAAAAATACAATACTTACGACACTTTCAGTTTGTATAGCATAAAAAAAAACAATATTTTTCATGGATTTTCAGATGTATGTAATTTCGTTAATGTTCATTCATTAATAACCAACACATTTATAAAAGATAATATTTTTGTTTCGATTTTTTGTTTACAGGTATGGAATATAAACAAAACAATTATTTGATTGCAATGAAAAAAAAAACCTTTGTTCTCCATGTCCATAAATTATATGAAAATCGGATAGCGCCACTTAATTTTAAGGGCTGATTTTTTCGATTCGTCTCATGATTCTTTTGTAACTTTATTTTTTTTGGTAAAAAATGTACAATGTTTATAGTAAGTATAATGTTTTCACTAGAAAAGAAGTCAAACAAATTTTAGACAAAAAATTAGAGCATTAAAAAAAAAAAATATTGCGATTTCAAATTAGTTCATAAAAAAATAGTATTTGCGTTCCAAAAAATATCGAAGTTTTTTGATATCCTTTATTTTATTAAACAATCGACCAAACATAAATTTACATATTTATTGAAAAAAAATCAATAACATACGTATAGATCGTTCATTCATCATCGCAAGTACTAAAAATTCTATATGTTCGACTCCTTTTCGTGATAGGTTGTGCGTGTTTATAATTTTGGCTAGTTAATTTAATATTTTTAAAGATTCTACGTCAGCTGACGTGATTTCTCCTTGAACTTTTATATTATAATCGCTTCTTAAAATTTTCAAACCATCCTCTACTAACAGGAAAATTGTGATTGTTGATCTTCAGATGGCGATTGTCCAGTTCATTTTTAATTATCAAATAATTTTGGTGCCGTATTTTGAATAATGTTTCTATCTATAGATATGTTTTGTCGTTGAGATTTCTATCCATATCATAAGAGCCATTTTTATCATTTCTATTATTACTAAGAGTGTATGCGTAGTACTGATTACGATTCGACGATTTTTTAAAAATCGTGTTGTACAAAATAATGCCACTAATCATTAACCGTATTGATTAAACTTGTGTTATTCTAGGGTGAGGAGTATAATCAATGTATTTTTGAAGCCCTTTTTTCGGCCACTATAAATATAAATAATATTTTTATAGCATCGTATCAAGAATAATTTTATTATTAATATAAGTATTTTATAAATATTAATATAATTATATATAAAAATATTTATATTATTAATAAAATTATTCTTGATACGATGCTATAAAAAATATCATTTATCAATGCTAAGGAATATATTGTCCGATTTTCCGGATCACATATATATTAATACAGTCAACCCTTCTATAACGTTTCCCGTAAATTGATGTTTTCTACAAAATTCTAATATTTTTAAGGTCAATTTAGATATTTCGTAAATCTATAACACATTGCTGAGCGAAATAAAGGTCAATGCTGAAATCTAAAAATATCTGATTTAATATATTTGAATAGTCAATTACAACGAAATGAATAATATTTAATTTAAATGTAACCCCAATGAAAAATTTATACGTGAAAATAAAAAAAAGTAATTCATCATATAACCTTATTTTTATATGTCATCTCTATATTTTTTTACATCACAGCAGCTGTAATATATTTATCGTTAAAAAGGGATTCTAATCTTAGTGGGAATATTGACAACTTAAATATTAAATCAAATAATCTTTGGTCGGTCAATGTTTTTTTCACAAGTAATCCATTTTCCGTTTTTGTAACAATTCGCTTCAGATATGACAGATCATTCTGTTTCGACTCTGTTTTCTTTGCTGTCGAGGAACAGTTCGTTCGGATATCAAATTGCCACCATGCCAACTTTACTGATTTGTAATAAATTTTGTGATTTTTTGCGATAATTGTATTGACAATGAATCGAATTTCGATGCTCATTTTGATTGAGTGGAGTCATGTAAATTCCTATTGCCTGATTTGAATGTACGAAGCTAAAATTGACACAAGTTTTTTGATAACACTATAAATTTCATTTTTGGGGACCTGATCTTAAAAAAATTGCAGAAATATTCTAAAAATATCTTTGGTGGTTTCAGGTTTCAAAATAATTGAATTCTTTCTAAGCAAATAATATTTATATGTGAAATACCCTTAATTTGGTAATACTTACATCAACTCTAGTAAGGCATTTATCGGGTCGAGTTTTGTCGCGTGTCTTTATTGGACGTGGCGACGATGGCGGTTGGGCACTATCATGGTTTCATAGATTCTACCGAGCTATGAGGAGCCAGGCCGATATCCAGGCTAATTCAATGTCGTGTATGCTAAAGGGGGTGCCCGTAGCACCCGATCAGACCGTAAATTAAATACGAATTCTCTATCCTCGTCTGATTATTATTGTTACAATCCGCACATTGACAACTCGGCTCTCGGGCTTATGGCTGGCGACCTGACCTGTATTTGAAGAACCTAGATAACCTGGAGGACGACTGTCACAGTCCTGGCATCAGGGTTGAGACGGACATGTCCTCCAGGTGGTAAAGACCAGTCTCAAGGTGAGAAGGCCACTTAAATAAATAATAATTTGTGTTAATATTAGTAACAATCACGCATGTAGTAGTAAAAACTGTAATACATCTTAGGTATATCGGTAATAATAGAATCATCTGTTGCTCTGATTGGCCATAGAGACTCAGTGGGACACTTACAACAGAAGGGTAACCGCAATCCGCTCAACATCAGTATTACACCGCCATTAACCAAGATGGAAAGATAAATGTGGAATCTAATCGATTCTCCAACAATTCCCGGCGCGCCGGTTCCTGTTACGGGACAGAGGGGGTGTGGGGTTGAGGAACATTAGCCAATTAGATATATGCTCGCCGGGAAGAAGTTTGTTCCGTGCTCGGTTCAGAGCACCGAACCGTTAGTCCACGGTGACATATTACCGGAACGTCTTTCTTACCTGCTCACCGCCCGTGGAAAACAGACGTAGTAAAGCGCGGCGTACGTACGCCGGAGGGCCCGCGCAGTCCCGGGGAGTCGCGCACCGTAACACGAGCGGCGGATGCCGAGGGTGTCGGGGGTGGCCCGCCTCTCCCGGGTCACCGCTTGTCTTCCCGTATTTCGTTTTGTTTTGGGAACTTTCCAAAACCTCCAGGCCGAAAGTTTTGCGACGGAGGCTTCCGCGCGCTGCCAACTTGCAAGTTATTGGCAGAAACGCTACTGTGACATGCAATATTGACTTTCCAGGCAACTGTGACGGCATTTGGACTCGCTCGTCGGCATTCATCACTCAAGTGTCTTAATTAAACGATAAACTCTTTGCGTGCTCGCCGGAGTATTCGACTGTTTCGAAAGAAGCATTTGTTAGATGGAGTCTTCTCGCTCCGATGCCCTCGCCGAGGACTAGAAACTTTGTCCATTCAAATTGTGACATGCATTCATCACATATATGCTTACATATAGATTGTGACAATTCTACATAAATCCTTTCTAAATAAATCCTTTTGTAATCATTCAAGTCCGGATGTAGCTTGATATTCTTAGCTATGCTAGATGCTTATTTTACTGTTGGCTTATGAAAGGGTGTCACGTGTTTTGGTATGATTCTTTACCCTCCGTATTAGCTTTACTGGGACATCTCTTAGTTTATTTATAGATTTAATAAATAAAAGGCCTTGGGTTTTTCCAAGAGCATCGCTGTCTAAAATATATTATATGCGGCCCTATACTTTTGCACATTTTAATTAAATACATATCGTTATTTCAAAAATTTTAACCAATCTGCTACGACGACTCAAAAGCAACCGCGTCATCCGAATGGAGTATATTTATAATAGAAAATAGACCCAAAGCATTTCAAGTCAAGATATTAATTAATTCTTGACTTTTAAAAAAAAAAATGATTCTAAGAATAAAACTAGTTATTTATGAAATGTTACATAATTTGGTTGATCATGGTTTTACTTGCACTTGGCACATCGTACGGGATGCGAGTGAGAATAAACCTCGCTCAATTATAGACAATAAAGGACATGATTATTCATAATATTTATTCAATAGACTTTATTAGACAAATGCAAAAAAAATGACATTTAGGGTTTATATTAAATGAGTTATTAGAGAATAATCAAAAACTTGGGGTCCTAAATATTGGCACGGCTAAAAAAATCAATTTTTATAACATTTTTTGTTTATAATGCGAAAAATTGTTCGCTTCCATTAAATTTTTGAATTATTTAAACTAAGACACTTAGTATGCATGATGATTAGAAGACTAGATTAAAAGATGATTCTAACACTGCCTCAAGCAAGTCATGAATGGTTCCACAAATTAAAATGAGGTAGTATTTACATAATATTAACACTTTGTGTGATTTGCCCGAATACAATTCGGGTAGATATTTTGCTGACACAATGATTTGCCCGAACTGGATTCGGGCACGAAACTTTTTATAGTGATTTGCCCGAATCCAGCTCGGCTCATTCCACTACCAGTCTAGAGAACGCATCGCGTGCGTTGAGTGACACGTGTCGTGATTTGATCTTTCGAGAACAATTACCCACTTTTTTCCAAGAGGTTGACCAACAGAAGTGGTTAAATTGACTAAAAAATCAAGCGATGCGATTGATTTTTTTCCTCATGAAGTAAATTATTGTTTTATAGATGGAGAATACACTCCTAGTTAAATACTTAATTTAGACGAGACGGTTTTATTTTAAAAAATATGCATAAACGAACAGTTGCCCCTGGACATAAACCTTCAAAAAAACGATTGAGATTGCTTCTTGATGGAAACTTAGCTGGTGATCAACCAGAAAATCCTAAAATATTGAGGGAAAGTTAAAGAATATGGCTTACTAAGTTGATATTTAAATTTTTCAATATTTATGTTTTTTTACATCTCTCTACTTTCGAACATTTAACATTATTAGAAAGCAATTGTGTGCTAAGACCATTATCGAATTGCCTCCTTAATGTTATATTGTTTATTATGTCCTATTTTTATAAGCCTTATCCGTTTAGGGACGTAAGCTATATATTTGGAAAAATGTTGCTGTCCCATGACAGCTATTTTATCCTAGATTTTTTAAGCTAAACTTAAGGTTATCTCTTAAACAAATATTTCAAATTAAAGAGAAACATACCTTGTATTTTATGTCGAAGATATGTTAAATCAGACGTGAATGACTATGAAGATTCCTCATTTAGAATATTTAGTCATGTCTCTCTAAGATGTCAAGATTTCTTTTTATTGCGTGAGAAGAAGCGATGTATAATATGCAAAATATATTGACGTTGCTAGAAATATTTTTTTATTTTTAATTTATCATTATATATTTGTGTCTAGTGTTCAAATTTTGAAAAACACATCTAAAACGAAAATAAATGAAAAGAAAAAGAAAATATCTTGTTTTGTGTTATTCAATTGAAATTATCATGTATTTTAAGAAAAACATGGGTTAAATCGTTTCATTTCAATCTAAAAAATATTATTAAAAAAACGGTATCAGTTTTTTGACCTTATTTATTTTATGATAATAAGAATTATTTATATTTGTTTAAATAAATCCGTCTGAAACAAAAATTGTTATTTCTTTATTAGTAAATTGGGTTTTTCATTATTTAAAAGATATAAAAAATATGTCATATGATATTATAGAAATGATCAAAAGATCATTCTAAATTTTCTTAACAAACGTTATTAAGAATTTTTTTTTTATATGTACATATATTGAGAAAATAATATCACATTTTGTTGCTCCCCGATTTTATTCTGCAATTTGATATTATACAAAACACTCTACCTTCCTTCAATCAAGACAAAAAAAATATGAATTTACGCTGAAAAGATCGTGCTTTGATAAAACTTTCAACTGGAGCATCAGATGCGGACGAGAAGAAAAAAATAAATAAAAATTGCGAGTCGAAGAAGAAAGGAAATATATATTGCGCTATCGAATAACCTATACAAAGGAGATTTATTTACGAAACTTCATTACCGGCCGAGGTAAATGAATGAAGAGCCCGGGCATTACACGGGACGAGTACAAGAGCAAAGGATGAATTAAAAATAAATTAAGGCCTTTTCATGTATCACATTTGACGGACGAAAGACAAAAGGGACCGGCTCCCTTTTTTTAATTAATAAAAAAAAATTGCCAAGTTTTCAAAATTAAGCCGGGGCGCGATGGAGGGCGGCTACTAATAGGCCCAAAAAACTAATCATCGGTCCAAATTAACCATTCAAGGAGCTCTTCGGAATCCATTATATCGGGGGTCCATCGGAGCAGGGCCGCGAGCTATGTTTAATGAATTTTAGATTCGCCAGAGGTACGTCCGCGTCTTTTCCAATTTTGAATAATGAAGCGGTTCCCGCGACGCGCTCAAGTGATTTTTTAATTTTAATTTTTGGCTGCCAGCAATTATTACTTTTCGCCAACTCGTGCGTGCTAAAAAGTTTCGCGATGATATAATTAATTATTCAACTTCCATCCCTGGAGCTATGGAGGGCCCATTGCCTTTTAAATACATTTAGCTCATTAAATCTTGCTGAAAAATAAATTTATTGTACTACATCAGCATGCGAATTGGCCGACGATTTTTTTTAATTGCGCTTTGCTGAAAAAAAATCGCCGCATCTGTGAAGCTGAATTATTTGATTCTCGAATTCGTGTGTTGACCCAAATTTTATTTTAAATTTAACCAAAGTTATATATTGATAAAGTTATAAATTTAAATATACAAAAAAGTGTTCCGTCTTTACAATGTTATACGAATGACTGAATGACAACGGATTGCTTTCAAATAAAATAATTTTATCAAATAAATGGCGATATTATGCTGAAATAAAAGAGTTTTATTATCTGATATTATCTAAATTAATGTAGGCGTGGTTTACATTTTTTTTTTAGATTTATTTGTCACGCTAACTAGGATACCTTTATATAAAAAGAATAGCAAATTGGGTTAATTAAGAAATTAGTTGTAGGAAGTCGTGTGCTATTTCAGTCTAAATAATAAGGAAAGGTGAAATTAAATTAAGTATAACATAATCTGTGCAAATGAAATGATAATGATAACATTTTTTCGACAAACAACGTTATAAATAGTCAACACTTGTTTGTATTAATTTATTTTTAGATTACAGTGTATGTGTTTTAAAAATAAATTAGTAAGATTTTTTTCATTTCATATTGCGTGTAGATATTTTATAAAATAAATGACCGAATAGTTAATTGCTTCAAAAATATGATTAATTATTTAACCAGGATTACATATGAAGCTAAATAATATCTTAAATAAACAATACATTTTTTTTATACGTAAAATTTACTTAAAATCAGTAAAAAACCAAATTCTTGAAATTTCCTGACAACAGTAGATTATAAAAAACAGAAAAATGGAAAAATGTTGAGTTTGTAAGTCACCTAGCCGTGATGATGGGGTCTATTGGGGACCCTAAGTGTTTGATTTTTCTATTTAAATGTAAATCCAATGTCACAAACTTTTTGTATTTGCTTAAAAAAAATCTAAAGAATAAATATTAAAAATAATTATTTTCTGCAATTGCGAAAAATAAATAAAAACATCAATATTCGCTGCTGTTGCCATGCACGCGATTTTTTTCTCGCTCGCATATAATACGTTATGCCGGGTGCGAGTGACGCATCTTCTACGCATTTTTATTCTTAGTATAAGATATTTAAAAAATCGATGTAGAAATTAATCAATATTTTTACTTGAAATGCTTGGGGTCCCTTAGAGACTCCCTTCGGATGTCGCGGTTGTTTTCGAACCACCGTGACAGATGGGTTAAATACCGTGTCTTTCGCCGTTTATGTATTTCCAATACTTTTCTCGTGAACATAAAAATTAAAAAAGATGCAAAGCAATGCATCTAATATCTAGGGCATTATACTAAACCCTCATATAATGCCCCCTGCTATTTCGCGGTTTTCTATAACGAGTTAAACAGTCCCTTTTATAGCGCTCTCTTATAGAACGTAAATTTAAAGTTCAAATTACATATTTTGTAAATATGTAAGTAACGCATTGCCGCGTGAAAAAAAAGTAAATACTGTTTGTATGTGACATTGAACAAGGTCTTTTAAAATATGCGAATGAAAAAAATAATCTAGGTACTCATTTTGTTCAATTTATAAAATAAGACTAAAAAGCCCTTTGCAAATTTTATATAGGTTCCTTGGCTTCTATAACGCTGGCTTTAGGCTTCTTTATACGAGAGTTGACTATACTTCATAGATTTTTATTATGAATTGATATGCTATATTTTAATAAATATCTGTTAGTTACCTATCTGAAAGTTATCATTTCTGCATCTCGAAATTATTTGAATTTAATATATTTTAAAATTCGAGTTTATTATACTGGCATAATAAATAAATAAAATATGTATAATTTCCCAGGCTACGTATCTCTCGGCAAAGTACTGCACTTCTTGTTTCCTCGATGATATTAAGATAATTTGAAATTATCTATTCATAGGTTTATGCCCACCTGTCGGCGAGCTTTAAATCTTAAACTGAATTACAGCCGGTGTTTATCGCTCGGCAGCAGACTCATTACGTATGCCGTAAAGCATTATGAATTTTATTACAGACAATGAATTTTGCATGACATCCGGCCGTAAATGGCCGGGGGCTGTAAACTCCGACGAAGAAAGGCTGTAATGACGTTTTTATTCTGGCGAACACACATCCCCCGCTAATGGGCGGGCCATCCCCTTTCGGGCCTACAAATTCGCACAATGTGCACCGACGACATTGTTTGTGCGCGCGCCATACCATATGGCCATAAACGGGAAAAACTACAAATTTAATGTTCCAGCCCGTAAACAAGCCCGGTGGGTAACGGCCCGTGGGCACACCACCGGACAAACGGCCGCGCCAACTGTTCCCGGGGACCTCTGTTTGCTCCCTGCTCGGGATGATTTCGCACCCTGGCCTGCTTTGTCCCGTCACACGCTGTGGATTTATCATTGATGCTTGATGGGCTGACCTGTATATGGTTGTGTGCACAGTTTATCTGTTAATGGCACACTGAGATACTTCACACTCGAGAAATATAGAGATATTCTTTAATTAAATATCAATACATGATCAATCAAATCAATGGTGATTTATTTAAACGATCCGTAATTTCGGATTTTTAAAGGATCGGCGATGTCTTGACGCAGACTGAGGACACGCTGCCGGTTGTCCGACCGCAGAGTTCTCGCCGCACGTGTCAATCGCACGGTATCACTCGCACTCGGCGCATCGTACCGGATACGAGCGAGAGAAAATATCGCGCCCGTGGCAACAGCAGCGAATATTAGTGTTTTTATTAATTTTTCGCAATTGCAGACAATAATTATTTCTAATATTTATTGTATGCAACAAAGAACAACGATTATTTATAATATTCATTAGTTAGGCAAATACAAAATGTTTGTGACATGTAGGATTTATATTGAAAGAATTATTCGCGGAAAATCAAAAACTTGGGGTCTAAATAGTCATTAACAAATTAAATTTATTTAAAAAATGTCAATTATCTAAAAAAATAATAAAGTTCTACACGAATAGGAAGATATTAAAGGAGATGTTGATGAACATCTCATCACAATTCGACCATACTCCAAACGGCCGAGTACCTTTTTTAAACTATTTGTTTTGTAATTCCAGATAACAAATTAGTCTTTCACTTGGTTCTTATGATTAAATAATACCTGAACGGATATTTAAGCTTTGTTAAAACTGTTCAAAAAGTATTGACCAGATGTAGTGGACCAATGTAATAAGTAGGAACAAATCCAACGGCACTTGTTCTAAGCAAAGTAGTTCAAAGTGTTATTATTACGAAGGTAGTTTAAACTTAAACTTAACGCTTTTCAAGAATGCAGTTAGTTGTGTCTCTATTATATTGCAATACTTGATTAATGATTAGGGGCGTACGGTGGTGTTGATGTTGGGTGTGCTGAATGTGGAAATAAAATACAGGTTTTTTTTTAATGAATTTTATTATTATTTATATATTAATTCTATTCTTCGTTTTTGTGACATAAATTTTTCAATGGAACTATCGTAAAGTGTGCCTTTCTGTTTTAGTTTTAGAGGTATTTTTTTCTCAAAAAAAACCGTATTTTTTATATTATTTTTCCACATTCAGCACACCTAACATCAAGTCTACCGTACGCCACTGTTGATCATTCTCAAAACAGTCTCCTTCCAATAAAAGGGTAACCTTTACTTTCCAATATAAAGAGAAAAACGGCAGCTACCGATGTTATTATAATTATTTAAATTGCCTTCTAACCTTGAAGCGGTTTTTTGCCACCTGAAGGACATGACGCGATCTCTACCTGCCCTGGGCTTCTTTTATCCACCTGCCAAGCACCAGCAGAGGCGGGTCCGTCTCAACCTTGAGATCTAGACCGCGATGGATATCCTCCATGTTATCTAGGCTCTTCAAATACGTATCAGGTTATCAGCCATAAGCCCAAGAGCCTAGCTGACAACGAGTGGATTGTAACAATAATAATTAGACGAGGCTAGGGCTAATTCGTATTTAATTCA
>JAGXCT010034032.1:0-47568 GCA_022495035.1 Philopotamus ludificatus
ATTTATAATATTTATTCTTTAGACTTTTTTAGACAAATACAAAAAGTTTATGATACGTAAGATTTATGTTAAAAGAGTTATTCGAGAAAAATCATAAACTCGGGGTCCTAAATAGACCCCATCGGCACGACTAGGTTAATTGAACATCTCATAACTGAACATCATAATTTGGTCGACATTTTAGATGTTTTAACTAATCAATATGATGCATACACGCGCACTCGGCAATGTCTCGCTGCATACTGAGTGCTTGAGTCACGTGTCACTAGTAGGTTTCACTCGCATTTGGCGCATCGTACCCGATGCGAGCAAGAAAAAAATATCGACTCATGACTACATAAGCGAATATCGTTGTTTTTATTTTTTTTCGCAATTGCGGACAATAAAGGTCAATAATTATTTATTTAATATTTGGGCCCAAATACTTGGGATAATACCATGGCATTTATTTTCAGACATTATAATGTATAATTTCAGTAGTAAAATTTGGATTTGGACTTTAAACGGGTTTTTGTGACACAATAAATATGAATTACGAACCACAACGTAAATATAATAAAATGATCACAGTGTGTATTCTATTTTGGAAGTGCTGCTCTCTGTGTTTTTTTTAAACATAATTTATTGTTTTTTTAATTTGTGGTTTGAATATTAAATAAATTATTTAAGCTCTAAACTGCTAGGTTTCGCTTTCATAATAATATCACATATAAATATTATTTAAATAGCTATAAGTTAATTTAATAATAAGATAATTATTTTTCAAATATGCATTATTTATATAATTGAAAATAATGAATAAATTATATATAGTATTTGATGCAGTTTGATCAATGTGACGCATCAGTCAGATCTCTATAGTTACCGTATAAACAGGTGAATATCATTCGTTCGGTTTGAGTTTATTGCATCCATCATGAAGATTCCTCACACCATAGATCCCAATACTTACGAAACGTACAAGAGTGTGCCAAAATGCAATCAACCGGGAAACATTTGTTCGAGCAATTTCGAATGGAGCAAACAAACGCCGGAAAAACTATCCGAATTATGTATTCGGCAAATAGCCGAAAATTGGCAAGGTTTGAAATATTCCATTTTATTTTTACACCCGAGCCCGTAAAATTCCTGGAGGCACCATCTGCCGCCGCTTTAATTATTGTGCGTTCTTTACTTTTACCGCTTAAAAATAATTAAAATTTTATTCCCCTCCGCCATTTGAGATTTATTATATTAAAAAAAAAAACACGCAGATTCACCTATAAGCGAGTTTCCACTGGACAAAGATCGCAATTTTCTGCTGGAAATCCTCGACACGAATCTACCACTGAATCTATTATCTGAATACGTAACCGATGATGTGTTCTGGAAACGGGCGTTTAAGAAACGTTGGCCTACGAAATTGGTGGATGAAAATCGACCTTATATTCAGTTGTTCATGGAAGCGCATTCCTCAGACGAGCTGGAACAGATGCATCCCAGAGCTTACGATCCTGAAAAGGTAATAAAATAATACAATTATATAATCAGTTGCATATTGATCTGATTAAATCGATAGATTTCAGAGCTTGTACAATTATGGACACCACACGTGAGATTCTTATCGATACGAAGCATGATACCGTCAGATCCGCCTCAATCAGATAATGCAGACATAACAGGAACGCCTGACTGGATTGATCAAAAAGAAGACATCGGAAAAACAGCTAAACAATATTTCAAAACCAAAGCAAAAACTATACACAGAGGTAATCAAAATAATTTTATTCTCCATTTATTTATTTGAGGATCTCTTCATTATTTAAGATCACATCCCATTGAGCGGCGTGTTGAGCAGTTTGCCGCATCTGTCGGAGCTGCATTTAACATTCGCCATCAAAAACGTCGGAGCATTGTTCAGAAGAGATCTATTCCAGATGACTCCGGTCGACGTCAAACATTTATCCAGGGGTCTGGAGAAATGTCTGCAATTGAAAATACTGAGAATAACATCGAGCGATCTTGATTGTATAAAATTGAAGCCCATCTTAAAAGCTCTGGCTGATAATAATGGAATCAGGACGATGGACTTCAGCCACTGCAAGATCGGCGATAGCGGCGCTTTGATGCTGGCTAAATTCATCATCAAACATCCCGGATTCAAAGAGATGATACTGATCAATAATAAAATCGGTGATTATTGGATATATTTTAGATAGCTATTTATTAATATGCTGATGTTGAGTGTATGCTTCAGGTGTGAAGGGCGCTGAAGGTTTAGGATTTGCTCTCAGTCATCCTTCTAGTAGACTACTCACACTTAACCTGAGAATGAATTCGAATCTAGGCTCGATTGGATGTGCATTGATTGCATCTGCATTGTTAAGAGGAACTGTCCTTCAAAAGTATGTATTATACCATTAGATCTTTTTCTTAAGGTGCCTTGCCCGTTATCAAACATAGGTGATCTACATATCTGGAAACATATCTACCAAGCTGGAAAAACTCTGGGGTTCCAATAGGGTCGAGAAAAAAAGCTTCTTTCTTCCCAACCACCGTTTACCTTCTACTTTTCTCTTCATGGTGGTCTAGAGAAACCAATACTTTGGTCCACGAGTGATGTGTCCAAAGTACTCAATTTTACGTATTTTACGGTGTCCAGAAGCTCCTGCTCTTAGTGAAGAAGTTGAAGGACAGTTGTAGTCTTGACGTGCTCCGTCCATGAAATCTTCAACATTCTACCGTAGCACAGATCGTTCAAAAAAGTCACTGGAAGAAGAAGGATAGTAATTACTTGTGAAAAACATTGTTATAGATTAAAAAACAACGTCGTTGTGATGCTTTAGCTTCTATATATTTACGATATTGGCTCCTACTACTTCTATATTTGTTCAAAGACTAGGATGAAGCTATTTCAAACCGGTCTGAGGCAGTTCCGTCTTTTACCATTCACCAATGTCTGGAATACATACATGGAAGGGAGAAGGGATAGATAAACAATAATACTTTAGCTCTACTCTACGAATGTCGATTCAAAATGAAAAAATATCAGGTAGCATCATTAAAATGGTGATCAGAACAATGTGTTCGATTTGATTTTCCACCGGAAGACCTATAATGAAAATATCATAATAAAGAGCATGGAATAAGTCGTGCGACGTTCAGATCAGGACAGGACAAGTCCTGTCCAAGTCCCTTTAAGTTTCCGTGATCATTTGCAACAAAAACCGTCGAAGAAACTGCCATGACTTAGGCTGGGTTTGATATCAGAAAATAAGATATAGGTAGTCAGTCCTTTTGAGGGGGGATCCCAACTCTTCGGCCACCGATCAAGTGACGCCTTAAATATTCGTGAGTTCATGGTTGATAAATTTTTGCATGCTTGTAAAAGGAAGGTGTATTATACCCAATATAAGGATTTCTATGGAGTTTTATCATCCTTCAAGAAAGAAAAAAAGTCGTATCTTTCCATGTTTATTTTAGAATCGAAGCTTTGAACTTTAGAGCAGAGGTTTCCAAACTTTATGCTACCACGCCTCCCTAAAAAGATTTTTTTTTCACGCCTCCCTCCCTACTTTTAATTTTTTAATATATATACCAATACTAATATAGACACGTTTTAAATAATAATAACTTTATTTCCAAAAAAAATATTCTTATAATTACATATAATTAACAGTACAATAACAAGGTTTTGCATGTTTTAGCAAAACCAAACTAAATACGAACATGTACATACATAGAACATTTATTTTATTAAATTACTAACCACCTAACGCACCAAAATGTAATGTGAAGGATGTTGCTGTTTATTGGCACAAAGTTTTTCAAATCTTGGGGTGGAGAGTGCCACTCGTATCTCCTCTTTTCACCATTAATCTGGCTCGATATTTCGTTTTCATCGCAGCTAGTGTTGAAAAGCCCGTTTCGCATAAATACGACGTTACAAACGGTAGAAGCACTTGCTCTGCTTTATAATACAATGATTCGTACTCTCCACTAAGATTCTTCCAAAATTGAATCATAGTTTCATTTTGAAACTTTTGTTTTAGTGAGCTATCACATGATAATTCAATTTTTCTTTTTCGAAAGTTTTCAGTTTAAATTCGTCTTCTTCATTGTAGTTGAATGGATTCTGTACCCACATAAATTTTGAGAAATCAAGGTCTTTAAAATAATTGGCAAAATAAAGCACTAAACCAGTGCACCGCAACCTTTCACCTTCTCATCTACGGCACACCAAAATTCTTCCTAGGATTCCGCGGCACACCAAAAGCTAAAATATATAGGTATTAAATTGATACATTTCTAAACATCCTTTTTGCAACTCTTTCTGCCAAAGTTCGAGTTTTTTTTCAACCCTTGTAATTTGTCGGAGCACGTCAATATATTCTCATTTCGACCTTGCATTTTTTTATTAAGTTCATTCAAATGCTCGAATATATCAGCCATGTATTCAAGTTTGGCTATCCAGTAATCATCATCAAGGTGCTGGTATAGTTCGGGCATATTTTGATTTAAAAGAAACTCACGCACCTCGTGACAAAGCTCAAACAATCTAGCCCAGTGGTTCTTAACCTTGTTGGAGATACTGAACCTCCAGTTTCATACATGCGCGTTCACCGAACCCTTTATTGTAAAAATAAAATATGATTTTTTCAAATTCAAAACATAGGTATATATTTATATTTATAGGTTCACAAAATGAACAAAACCATAATAATGAATATTTACTGCAAATCATTGTGACTTCTGCTGTTGCCTTTCAGAGACCAGTTCAGAAATGCACGGCTTTACCTTGGCAAGCATAATACCACCAGAAAAAAAATATAATAATATATTATTTAACAAAGTGAAAAAAAAGAGCCGCGCAGCGAAAAATTTTGATATTTGACCGAGAATTTAAAAAAATTAACCTTTCTTAACACATTCCCGGTAATTTTTTGATAACACGTGGTACACGAGATTAATTGGAGTAATCGGATTTTTGTTTATCGACAATGATAATTGAATACATTAAAACACAGTCAGAAAATTTTAATGTTTTGCTCAAAGCTGACAAAGTTGGCTCCTTTTTTACAAAATGAGCCGCGCAGCGATAAAAAATGATGTTAGTATGAAAACTGAAAATCTCGCCCAAGAAGCAAAAACATATATTAAAAATATTTCGTCAGTTACTCTTGAGCTGATATTTTTATTCGAATAAATGAAAGCCGCGCAGCGCGAAGATTTTGAAATTTAATAAAAATCAAAGAACATTTTTTTTAATATTCTTGATCAGATTCATCGTGTGTTTTGATCCTCGCCGAACCCGGGAGACTGACTCACCGAGCCCCTGAGATTAATCGAACCAAGGATTCATATTCGGCTCCCATTTCTGCACAGAGTGTTCTAAAGATTGCAATTCGGTAAGAGACATGGTATGAAGCCAATAATGCATTTGGTGTAACTGAAACAATTTTTTTGAACGTTTGCTTCTGAATATTTATCTCGTCCAATTTTCTTTCAAAAAATTCAATAGGCTTTTCAACGTATTCAGAGTTTCTAGGTGTCGTTTTAATTTGACTGGTCTCTTACTCATTCGAAGCTAGCTTTCGAACATAACAAACACATTGGTTTTTCCAAGCCATCTATAATAATACTTGTAAATCCTAACGATAAATACGATGAACTGTATCGTCTTTTCTTGGAAGCTGTACCTCCTTGTTCTTTTTGCTTTTTAGTTTTATTTATTTGTAAATATTATGGTATAATTTTTTTTATTTTCTTAGAAAATTTTTGGCGCCTCCCCTGGCCATAGCCCGCGCCTCCCCTGGGAGGAACCTCCCAGTTTGGAAACCGCTGCTTTAGAGGCAACTTCCATAGGTTCTGTTGTTTATCTGAAGTCAATTAATGGCAGCATCTTCTTCGAGCTGAATGTTATGGATGACATATCTTGAAGTGTAATCCGAACAAAAAATCAGGCTTGGCAGTACATCATCTAATCGTTCTTCAACTTCAAAACGAAATCATTCGTGGACCAAAGTATCGCCTTTTGCAGTCCATAATGAAGGGAAAAGTTGAAGGAAAACGGTGGCTGGGGGAAATTATGTTGTCATGGCTCCACAATTTGCAACCGAATCAGGTTGAGTGGTTCAGAATTGCGGAGAAAGGACAAAGACCACAAGATTGTCTTACTAAAAGCTCTTATCGAAAAAAATGGAAAATGTTGATAGGACGCCTCAGCTTCCGTATTCTATATCTGAACGAATGGCTCCCTATGACTTCTTCCTGTTACCGAAGATGATAAAAAAATACACGAAAGGTCCACGTAATGCCAAAATTGAGGAGATAAAGACAGAATTGACAGAAGACCTTGAGATCCAGATAACGCCCATGGTATCCAACAACACGATCAGAAATTTGGACTGCAATGGGCTGTTACTATTAGACAAAGTTCCAGGTCATCCATAAGATTTGTCCATGTCATCCACAACATCCAAGAAGTTTTTCTACCATCAAGCACTACTTCGTTTATAGATACCTTAATATAATGGCTAGAGCCATTATATTAAGGTATCATTTATACTCTTAATAGCTACTACATCGAAGAATCATTACCATAAATCAATTAGGCGTAACTGAAACGAAATCAAATGGGAGGTTTAGAAGCAATTTTTAATTGAGTACTTTATCGAAATCATGTCCTTCTCGTTAAAATAACTTACAAAATCAACATTAAACGAATGTTGAAAAAAAAATGATCAGCGTCGTTTGAAATAGGAAACAATCTTAAATCAATAGAAAATAATTTGATGACATATTAGAACTAGTTCAAGATGTTCAAGAAGAAAATGGTTTCAGGAGTTGTACATTAAGTCGATTTTTTGTTGAAGATTGTGTAATTAATAAATTAACGGAAAAGCTAAATTTAGTGATGCAAACCCATCCTGCTATAAGAAGTAAAAAAATCCAAAGAGAGATGTAAAATTCCATGTCTCTATACCAGGAGATCCACAGCTAGCTATTGAAGAATAGCGAAAAATTGGAATTTAACTTTTTCTTGTACGTCTGTATCTCATATAACTTTTCTACCGTGGTATAGAAGGATTTAACATTTTTTTTTGTAGAAAAAAATAAGAAAAACCTTCTACATATTATTCGTTGTTATTATTTATTTTTGCGTTTTAGTTTGAATCTATCTGCTTGCGGAATCACTAGAGAGCCAGTGGAAGGCGCGGCTGATTGCGGACAGTTGCTAGCATCTGCGGTAGCAGCTGGTAGATCTCCAATCAGAGAATTGGATTTAAGCGTTAACGATCTGGGACAGGGTGCTGGAGCAGCTTTGGCATCGGCCATGGAAACTCCTCCTGGTGGCGTCAGTGGTGGACCTGCTAAACTAAGCGTCAGAGCTGCCAACTGCGGTCGATGGGAGGCAGTGATCTGCAGGGCAGCCATCAGGAACGCCGGACGAAGAAGATTAGCTGCATTGAGATTCAGAAAGGGAGCTGCAAGATTGTTAGCCGCCACCAGAGTGGCGAGAGCAATTGGGATAAGTATGAAAAGTCTATCATTAGATATATTTAGTACCGTAATGCTTAGATCGTTAAAAGAAATTTACCAAAAAATATGTCTAGTAATAAATGCTACATAAATAAGCGCTCATAAAATAGAAATGATCTGTGCCAAAATTTTGACATGTTAAAATAAGTGATTAAAAGTGTAATGGCTTAATTTTTGGTACATCTGTTATTTGTTAATATCGTGTGAATTTAAGATATTTGTGTGTATGCATCCTAGTAATATTGCTCGAATGCATAGCGGATGCTTCGGATCCTTTGCATGCATCTCTGTGGTTTAATAATATTTGATCCTGATTAAACTAGTGCTCATAATTTTGCCTTTTGCAATTTATTAAAAGAGATATTCATTGAGAGAATAAATAATAACCTTCCGTTTTAATAAAAAAAACATTTTTTAATTAAATAAAAAAAACTTGATTCAAGTTCTTTGCTAAAAAATTCTTTGAGCCAATACGTCTGGCCCACGAAGTGAAAAAGGCTAAATACAGAAATGTCATTTTATTTTGAAACATAGTTATTATCTCTACAAACCGTATTTTTTGTTGAACAATTGACCCTAATCCCTTGTGACCAGCATAAAGGCTCTTTTCTCTGACCCCAACCCATCAAAAACTAGACATTAAAATGTTTCCAAGTTGATTTATCTCCATTCTATTTTCAATGAAGTCAATCAATGGTTTTATAACTAATTGATCCTTAAATAGCTTTAATATCATAGCTAAATCTCATTTAATTTTAGGTAAATCGTCTACAACAGAATCTGTATAATAATTAACGTAAAGTCATTAAGTAAGATTTTTTTAAAAATCACAGATTGATTTAATTGTATTATAAATAAATATTATATTAATATGTAATGATCAGAGCGGTTTTGAGCAATTATTAAAAAATAAATTACATATGTGTAAACAAAAAATCGGTCGTAAAAATCTTCTTGGTTTATGCTATTTTTAGCATACTTGAAACTATTCATAAAATTCCAGCACAACTTAGGTATGATAATAAAAAAGACATTAATTTTTATTCACCTAAACCCTTTAATTTGACTGCTTAACCTAGCCGTGCCGATGGGGTATATTTGGGATCCCAAGTTTTTGTTTTTTCTCGAATAACAGTTTTAATATAAATCCTATATATCAAAAACTTTTTGTATTTTTCTAAAAAAAATATAAAGAAAAATTATTATCAATTATCATTATCCTTAACTGTCTGCAATTGCGGAAAAGAAATAAAAACAACAATATTCACGGGCGCGATGTTTTTTCACGCTTGCATGATTCACTCGCACGGTACGATGTGCCAAGTGCGAGTGAAACGAATACAAGTGACGCGTGCCGCGAGAATTTGGCAGTTGGGCTACCAGCTGCATGTTCTGAGACTACGGCAGGACATCGCCGAGTGCGTGTGTCATTACTGCATCATATTATTAGTTAAAAAATCCTAATTATAAAGCATATCATGAACAAATATTTTATTTTTTTAAAAAGTCCAAATATTGATGAAGATTTCATCTATATCTTGACTTGTATTGTTTAGGGTCTATTTTCCATATTAAATATACCCTTCGGACGACGCGGTTGTTTTTGAGCCGCTGTGACAGATCGATCGCTTAATAGTATTTTTAGTCTATAATCTATAATATGGTTATATTTTCGGTATCTCTATTAAATAGCCTTAGATAATAGTCAATAGTTATATTTGAAGAAAAGTCTTTTATAGAGTGCTAGTACTAAGAAAGTGACCTGGCGCTTGGCGTGATCGAGACAGAACGTGTTAGAAGAGGACGGCGACAAAACAATCGGCGCCTACTTTTAATTTCATTCATGCAATTTATATTTTTGTTATTTATAGAACCAAAATAATATTAAAATCGTTGTATAATCTCATCGAGATTATTTATCTGTGATCATAAAATAATATAATGGATCGAATCACTCTGTACCCGTATTAAAATGTTGAAATCTCATCACATTTCTTCGGCATCCTTTAATACCTGATTCAATCCACGTAAACACGAACCATTCCTTTCTATGACACATTTTATAGACATATCCGAGAATGCTTTCTCCGAAAATGTTTCAGATCCTTTAACGATCCAACGATTTTATGTCGCTTTTATGACCGCATAAAACTTGAAATAATTGTCCATTAACTATAAAAAAAAACCAACAGGTGATTTTATCGAATCAATCTATTTTTTTTCAGTGGCTGCCGATCCCATCGATTTGGCTAAGCATTTGACTGCTCGTCCGTCAAACGTTTCGATAATGTCGATCGACTCGGAGGCGCTCACCATGGCACTGCCGGAAGCTGGTGACTTCGAGCCGTTTAACTTCAATATACCACCGCTGAAGGCACGTTTTTCAATTACCTTTGCATTATTTAGCATTTAGTTGAATCCGGCTCGATTGAGATGCAGATTTGCATTTAATTGGCCGGTTGATGCGACGCTAGAATTGATTTTGTGGATACATTTTAGAATCCGTTGCCGTCGACTCCTGGATCATCGGTCACTGATACGATCACTTCGAGGAGGTCCAGCTATCACGGAAGCACGCATAGAGCACCGATTGAAGTCAAGGTAAATCAATTAATAATGATGATGCATTAATATAATTATTAATATATGTATTTATTCGTATTTAGGAAGTGCGCAGAAGTGCATTAGTCAGACGGAGTTCTGTAGATGGAAGCCTACTGCAAGGAGCTAGAAGTGCAGATTCTCAGAGAAGGATTAAAATATTCGTATCGAAAACAATATCTTCAACAAAAAATAATTGAATAAACATATTTAAAGTAGTTTTTATAAATAAATATTAACAGCATTTTCTAATTCTAATAATTTAATACCGAAAATGGTTTTAAATTATTTTCAAGGACTATTACGTCGCGCGCGTTTTTAAAGCTAATATTTTATTTAATAAAAAAATAAGAAATACATATATTTTAATTCATTACTCAATGATAATAAAAATATCTGGGCTTTTTTCAATTCCCAAAGTTTATAATGAAGAATCTCGCGAATATCTCAATAAATATGCACAATTATTTTTCAGACGTGTATATTTTGGTTTCGGTGTTTGATTTTTGGTCAGCCACTATATTTTTTTTTATTTAACTAAATAAATAACTTATTATTAAGTTATAATAAGTTATTCCTTTTTCGTCTCCAGTGACAATTAATTCCAAATACGGCAGATTTCTGAATAAAATGTGTACTCCGCCCTTTTGCGACTAAAACTGAGCCCTAAAGATATATGCATAAAAGTAAAATATTACTTACGATTCTTTTCATGAGCTTATAAGTAGAATCCAGAAGTCAGAAGCTTATACATAATTATTTTTTTAATCTTTCACATGATAATTATATAAAAACATTGCTTTACGTAGATAATAGAAAATAATTTATTGAATTTTTGAAAATAATACCTGTCCTAACGCTTTAATCGCCAAGCCAATTATATAGATTTTTTCAAACTTAAAAAAAAAAATAAACGACATAACATATCGATATTCTAACAATCACATTGCCTTCAAATGATGTCTCTGCATTCATTTTCATTTAAAAATGTTATATTTTTCATAAATAAATTCGTAGTAGCGTTTGCCGTGGCGTTGTTGGTTAGCTGGTTTCGCGTGCCTGCACGCCGTGGCGTCTAAATGGTTAAATTAATTATGCTCCAAAGAAAGGCTTGTTTTCAGCATTTATTTTAATACAGACATGTCATCTTATTCTGAAACATTGTCATGACTCTCTTAGCCGTATTTTTTGTAGTACAATTGACTCTTATGCCCGGGATAAAAGCTCATCTCTTGACCCCAACCTTGTACAAAATAGACTTCACAACGTTATCATACTGATTTCTCTCTATTTTATTACGAACATAGTCAATGATTTTCATACGAAAATGATCTATACTTTGTATTTATTATAATTGAAGCTTATTTCGTATTAGATTTTATTTTCAAGAAAACACTGAAATGACAAATTGTAATAATTAACATTAGCCATATGATCAATGAATAAATAAGATTTTTTTATAAAAAATCACAAAACCTTTCACCAGAGATTTTAAGCAATGATTAAAAAATTATTGCTAATATGTAAATAATATGTAATAAAAGGTAACAATAATATTATTATTATTATAAAAAATAGCATTGAGTTTGTTATAAGTTGGATCATTCGAAAAAAAGAGACCCATGAGAGAATATAGAGATATGATGAGTTTATTGCCTTACATACTTTCGAAGTGTAAAGGAGGGATAAATTAAATATTTAAACTTTACAGAATAATTTACTGTTCGCATTAATTTTAACTTATTTTTTTTTAATTACATTATAAAATAACTGTAATTAGTTCTCTGTGAAAATTATTTTTTATTACTGATATGTCTGCATTTAATCCTTCAGAAGAGCCAATTATTACTTTTTAATAAAATGTCCGTTCAGGGAATATTTTAAAATATATGTATTTAATCATTATATTATTTAAAAGTTGAACACAAATGTTTTTGAAATTGTATTCATATTAGAATATACTTAGTTTAACATACATTTGTGTAAATATATTCTAAAACTTTTTTTTATTTTTTTTTGGGGCCAAACTGAATAATTTCGTTTAAAAATAACGTAATAAAGTTAAAGAGATGAGGGGGGACGACATAAAATTGGCTACTTTGCAGGACTTCGACCTAGATCTGTCCCTCTAAAGAGTTTTTTTTTTATTTTAATATAATCTCATGGTTATATATATACATATTTAGTATAATAAAAGTATTCTTGGATTAAGACATAAAAATGTAATAACGCCATTTGTCACCGGATGTATTTGCGTCTGTTATGAAGCAAACGAATGTACGTATTAATGCAGACTCACATACATATGGCCGAGTACATTATTCAACTGCTGAGGTAAAATGTCTTCACGCTCAGCAGACGTGCTGTGCCTTTGGAAAGAGGTTTCATTTGTCTTTTCGTTTCATTCGCAGAAAACTTGACACCACCCCCGCCCATCATCCACTCGAACTAACCATAAAACGGCTCACTTGAACTTTTCTTACATAATCTATAAGAGCAATTGTGCTGCATACGGATTTTCCCCCCTTTACCAAAATACCGACGACGTCAGGAAAAGGGACGCCACGTTCACAATTATCGATTAGAATTTTTTTTTGTTGGATCAATAGCTTTCATAATGCTCGATATCGCATGTGCGAAAATAAAACAAAGGACTTCCCCCCCGGAAAAGATGATAATAATAATAGTAATAAGCATCGTACGTGCGTGGGGGTGAGCAATAAAATTGAATTAGCACATAAAATAAAAGTGAGGTCGCAGAGCAAATCCTAAGCTGGTTATATTCAAACACGTTCTGTGTTGGTGAAGAAGACAAATGGATTACATAATGTAGGTCTGAACCACTTGTCCCGTAATCTGAAGCTTATCCCCGGATCATTCCGTGATCCGGGATCGTCTGCGATACGCATTGATTCGAGTTAATTTGGACGAAATGCATCCGGTTCCAGCGAAACCGCCAACGATTCGTTATGCGTATAAAAGAGTCGTCGTTGCCAAAGTTAAATTTGAAGAAGTTACCGCCGTGCCTTTTCCTGATGAGGTAATTACGTCCTGGGACATATTGCTAAAAGAAAACTTTTTCCCCGACTAAAAGCTTTTTGCTAAAGATTTATTTGTCACTTTACCGGTGCGGCGGATAAATATATCCGGTGTTGTTCAAATTTTTCCTCTATGAAACTAGATTAGTTTTTTTTGCGTGTTAATTGACTCGAATTTCCTGTTTTATCTAAAAAGAACTACCATGTTTATCCCTCTATTATTGTTTTATGAAATAATCATAGATGGCATTGTTTAATAAAATAAATAATTCATTAAACAACATCCTTCAAATTACAGGATTATATTCTCTTTGAATGCATATTATGTATATAATATATAATAAAAAAAAATCCTTTTCATTCGAGCGCCTCATTTGTACCGTAGCGGTCATTGAAATTTACTCAGGCATAAAAAAGATTAATTATAGGAGGGGTATAACTTTTTTTTTATATAAAGTACCGTTCTAATTAAATATTTTATCAGAAGCAGTTGTGTGTATTGCGATTAAAAAAAAAAAATTCCCGCGAAATTGCAGCATTGGTGGGGTTTAGTCAATCTACAGTAACTCAATTTATAAATAAATTTCAAAAATATGGGAGTGTAGAGAGCAACAAAGGAGCAAGTACAAAGCGGAAGACAACCACGCTAGAAGATTGGCTTTTAAAAAGATTCTGCTCAACCAATTGATTTAAATCTGCCGTGGATATAGGAATAGAGTTCACCGGAGTTGGAGGAACTAAAGTCAATGTCGAAACGATACGAAAAAGCCTCAGGGAAGATGGTTTTATGGAAAGTTCCCTGTCGAAAAGACTACTTCTGAAACAAATGCACTCTAAAAGACTCCGTTGGAAAAGAGTTTACCGGACCTGGACTAAAGAGGAGTGAAGGAAAATTATCTTCTAGGATGTAAGCAAATTTAATTTGTTTGGCTAAGATAGCATTCGGTATGTAAGGAAGAAATCAGGAGAAACTTTGAAGCATCCAGCAGGAAAAATGGTTTTGGGATGCTTTTCCTACTATGGAATGGAAGATTTAGTATTTGTAGATGTAACTGACAAGGCAAAAGTTTATAAAAGAATCATTAATGAGAACCTTGGTCCATTCACAGAGCAACACCTATCTCATATAAACGATTGCATTTTCCAGGACGATTCTGCACCATGCCCCATACCTTAGTTTAGGAACTAACAACTAACATATCTCTTTCTTATTTTCACACGATTTTATAGAAAAATCCTCTAATTTAAAATCACTAATGCCATCTATAACAAAGGTCTAGTATGAAAAGATAAGGACAGAAACAGTAAATGTGTTCGCTGATTTTTTGCTCCTAAAAAAAAATGTGAAAAGAATTTTGGTTGAAAACAACATGGATATATTGCCTCCATATTCGCCGAACACGTCCACCGTTGAATTTATTTTATTGTAGAAGATCTAAAGACGACGTTTTGCAAATATTGAGAAAATAAAGGCGAATACATTTGCCGTCCACTAAATTATACGTACCACCATAATTTCTTCTTCCTTAGTTTTCATTCCACAATGTGAAAAGCCAAGCTGTCGCTAGTTTCTTCCTCATCTAATCTCCTGGAACAATCCTTATTTAACATATTTAACCCTTTTTTTGGAGAACTTTTCAGTACACTTCCATTAATCAGTCGCTTTTGCATGCAGATGTTCTCAATACGCTCACCGAGGCATGCCCATCGTAATATTTAAGACATACAAAACTTAAACACTGTATAATAATACTTCTGATGCAATATAAATCAAAACAATACAGAAATTGAACCGCTTGTTTACCCTTCCAACGCGGCGCGCTAGACATGCATGTGCACACGCAGTATTAATACCAAATCATTTTTTCGACGAAGTGATCTATTCACACCATTTTAACTCTAATATACTATTTTCCTATCAGAAAACTATGCAAATGTGTAGACTAGAATATATTCTTTATTTTCATTAATAAAAAAAGCTATATTATATTTATTGTCTTAATAATAAATCGAAGTGCTAAAAAAATATCAAGCGCTACCCTTACCTACAAAAACCCACGCTTGTGTGCCTGTTCAGATGAGAATGAGAACAGGGATGTGTTCTAAAATATTAAAATAAATAGAAAGCCAGACCAATATTCAATTTAATTAATAAAAAAACGTTAACTATGTACCGTGGTAGCCTCACAGGATTCGATGTGGATATGACAAAGGACGCAACGAGACATAATCTTTATATAAACGAACAATACTGCAGACGAATCAGCCTAGCCGACCTGAGAGGTAAACAATTATAACATCGAAAAGGAGATTTAAATAATATAAATGATAAGGTTAAAGGCTATCGTCTTCTTACATGGTTGACCGTTTCAAGCTGATCACAAAACTCTGGGACATCTATATATAAAGTAGGGACTTCGTGGGGAAACCAAAGATTTTCTTTGTCTTGATCTGTGACATGTGTTGGTTAGGTGACTTTACTCGACCAATATTTATTTCTCATTAATTTGCTAGTAATTACAGGTTAAATCGCGGTCATGAATGTCAAGCGCTTCGCATTGTAGACCCGATTCGTGTGCTCATGAATGTCTAGCGCGCCGCGTTGAAGGGGTTAACAAGCGTTTCAATGTTGTTTTTGATTCTGAATGTCGCATATACTCTCTCACGTCTCATATACGAATTCGTTTGAATAAAATATTTTCCGCAAAACCATTTTATCGAAGATAGCGAGTTTTACTACTTCCTTTTACATGAGTACCCACATTTCACAGCCATTTGTTAGTGTTCTAGATAAGAATCTTATACCCCAGAAGGAGCTTATTATCACTAGGTTTATTTTTTTTTATTTTGGTATTTTATTTTAGCGAATTTTCGATACCATGGGTTGAATAATTCCGTATGACGATTTTTTAGTAAATTTGAGTAAACATGGCAAGATTTGCCCTAATCAAAAATGATTAATCTTAATTCTTGTTCCACGTGTTATTGTCGTACACAGGGGGTATCGATACATCCTTTGAATACATTTACAGTATTTGCATATTATGAAAGGAGACAAAGAATTGGCGCGAGGCCAAGCTGTAAAAAATAATTTCATGCAACTCAACGATTCCCTGCCTCCGTGCCATGGAATTTTATGAATAACGAACGACCTTGAGCAACTTGCCAAGTTCAGGAATTCACGATCCCCGCCCCAACCATTGTAATGTATTGATACATTAGCCGACGTGGCACAATACAAATGACCGTGGAGACGTATATAGGTATACATTTTTTTGTTGTTTTATTTATGCAAAAATGCGAAATAGAATATTTTTTTATTGCGCACATCAATCTTTTTCGTATTAATATTAACGAGCTGTTTAAAGAGTTGAGCTTTGAAGAGCAGGTGCGCCCAGAGCAGGCGACTCACTCGGATTCCATAAATCAAGTCGTGTCGCGTGGCCATTAGATATCACACTACAGAATGATCCTTCGGTTTTATTATTATTAATAATTGTCGTAAATATGCGAACCTTGCCGTTATGCATTTGCGCGCAGTTATTAATAATGTATTCCAAACGCCAAGTTTTAACAAGTCATAGTTTTGAAACATTTTCCCATCGCTTACCGGCAAAATATTTCGCATTGTTTCCGTGCCGCTGGATTCCTGTACATTGTTAGTGGGATACTAAACTGTATACATATCTCCTGAAAATATATATTTAAAATTCATATATTATAACGTGATATTAACAATAAATTAAAAAAAAAATCTTTATCTCCTCCTTTGCATGATTTTATCGAAACTCTGAAATAAGGTAACGTTATTAAAGGCAAAAACATTATATTAATACAAAAAATAACACACAAAATGCATTACAAATGATAGTCTGAAGGCGCTAAGTCTGGCGAGTAAGCAGGATGCAGTAAAGCCGTCAAAAACCCAATCATCCATTTTTTTCTGGGACAAATCTGCGACATGGGGACGCGCATTATCGTGGAGGAGGAAGATTTTCTCCTAAAATTCCTTCTTTTCGAATCTTTCCCATTTTTTCGGACACATCCGAGTGATGGATCCTTTGTGCCGATTATATTTGACAGTTCTTTGATGGTTATAGTTGGTTTTTTTTCAATTTCAGATTTTATGACGGCTTTATTTACTGTTCAGGGTCGTCCACTTCAAGGCTCATCTTTTAGGTCAAAATTTTCAGATTTGAATTTTCTGTACCAGCGTTGACATTTTTCTGAAATCTAATACGTCTTCATAAATGTCGCAAATATTTCTTGTACCGATAGTTGCGCTTTTCTTGGACTGAAACTGAAAGAGTATGCAGTTTGGCTAATGGTCTTCTGAAGGAACAAATTCGACCATTGCGACTGGGTCAAGTATTTTTTTTTTATTTTCTATTGAACACAGGCGGTGACGTGTCTCGAACAAGCACACAATAAAATAACACGTCTTGACTCGTCAAAGGACTAAAAATAACTGTTTCTAAAACTACCCTTTGAAAATACGACAAGAGTTTTTACTTCACCTAATAGTTGATGTATTGGGTTGTTCGGAAAGTAAATTATTTTTTTCTTAACAGAGGAACTAATTGTATTTTTTCACAGCCATATTCACACTTAAGCCGCATAAAAATGATATATTTTGACAACTGTAATAGCAAGGCTTGCTTGGTAAAAAGTTCGAAAAAGTAAAAAGGCTGTTCAAGCAAGAAAAAAATTATCCAATGTGAAATAATAAATGCATTAGTGAATTTGCGAGATCGCTGAGAGATTACATTTATCGAATTCGACCTTCATGATCATTTGAAACGCCGAGGTTTAATCTCAAAGCTAGACATAGAAAACATCAAGAAAATTATCCATTTTTGAAGTGCATCATCACTGGAGACGAGAAATGGCTGTCTACAACAATGTTAAGCGCAAGAGATCATGGAGTAAAAAAATAAAGCGGCTCAAATAAACCCTTCAATTTCTGACTAATTATCCCCAGGAAGAGTTACCTATACAAATCTGATTGATGTGGGAATATATGATCTGGGATATTAAGTATGGAGGAAAATATAATTATATAGGAAAATATAAGAGGTCACTGTT
Source organism: Philopotamus ludificatus (assembly GCA_022495035.1). Taxonomy (NCBI): domain Eukaryota; kingdom Metazoa; phylum Arthropoda; class Insecta; order Trichoptera; family Philopotamidae; genus Philopotamus; species Philopotamus ludificatus. The sequence continues at coordinate 18,246 of JAGXCT010034032.1, forward strand.
TAAATAATATACCCAAAGTTTGATGATACACAATAACTATGAAATTTTGAGTTTCATCAATAAAATTACTCTTTTTTAATAGAATGTGTCACAATAATGAGAGTTAAAATAAGATCGAAGTAGCGGGTTAGAATCGCGACATCAAGTTAAAAAAAAGCTCTAAATTCCTATACATTGTAATCGTAAAAATTTTATTAAAAAAATCGCCAAAAATAGTCAATTTTCGTCAAAAATTTTGTTCATTCATTCATTAAGTAGTTTCTAATGTAATTGAAGCCAAAACCAAAGCTTTATTTTTATTATTTTAGTAAAATTATGGAAACAATATGAAAAAAGAAAATACAGGAAAAGAAAACAAAGAGAAGACATTACTTCGACAAATGATTGGCATAACAGAAAGATTCCAAAGCGTCATTCAATCCTTTTTTAATATTAAAGCATTTATCATCATCTTATTTATTAAAGAATAAGGAAAAAAAATAGTTTTTCCAGATGGTGATTTGAAGGAAATTAGTTGCAAAAGTAGTTACAAAGTAGTTGAAGTAATCTCTTAATATATGATCAATTCGGGATAAAAAACGACCGTATAAATGTTTAATTAGTTACAAACGTATAGAAGAAATCGTTGTTTTATAAGAAAAATAATTTTCAAAGAAAAAAATAAGTTTACGATTGAAAAAAGATTTTATTCTGGGATCTGTAAATAATTTATTCTCATCGAATCTGAATTAAAAGCCTATTGCGGAATGAGCTGAAAATAAAAATATGTCTCTTGTGATATTGTTATATTGATTGAAAGATATTTTTCAAGACACTTTGTATTTATTATTTTCAGTTTCTTGAAGTTTATAATAGAGAAGATACTGAAAATAAGTAAATTATTTGTAGAATCTTATCAAAGTTTTTTTTTTAATTTTAAAAGCATATGATTCATATCAGTGTCGGTCTCTAAGTACTAAAAATATATGCATAACTCTCCCATAAAGTCTTTGGGTTTTGATACAAAATCAAGAACCAGTTGTGCTCTGTAGAGGGATGTGAAACCTACCAAAGACAAACAAAAATAGTCACCAATTAAAAGGCTGTCGCCTTTCGACATCTCGTTCTGCAATATAGTAATATTTTAAATATAAAAAAAAAACATAATTTGAATCTCTTACAATATTCCCCATATTCTCTAAAATTGGCATCGTCTTATTTTCACTTTTAAATCATTAAATAAATGTGATAAAATGTTTCGAGTATTTTTTAGATAGTAGTAATAGTTAATGTATAATATGCATTTGATTCATAAATATATGTTTAAATATGATTTTATTTGTCGAAATCGAATCATCCGCAATAAAAAAAATCTAATCATGCAAATGTATCAAATTTAACATTATAACACTCTGCGTTTTGGGAATATCTTAACTTTCAAACTTAAATTTGCGTTGAAACTTTTCATTGCATTGAATATTCATGCTCTACCCTTTGAACCCTTAAAATTTCGCACGCATTAATTGCTAATTTTGCAGTATAAAACATATATATATTTTTTTATCTCTTAAAATAATGCATAAACTCTGACTTTATTACACCCTTTTATATATATTATAGTTGTTTTGTTCATATTTTGCAATTTCCGGTGAGCATAAAAGAAAAATTCGGCGCTAAAAGACTTTCAAGGGAGAAGTGAACAAAGGGCGCGATGCTCTATGTATATGATTCGAGATCAATATTCCATAGCACACATAATACATTAAGAACACACGTCGACAGTTAAAATAAATTTTATTTGAAGATTTCAACAATTGGCAGTTAGACATAGACGTATCGTTAGAAGAATACAAATAGGTGGATAACATTATTATCTAGATTATTTAAACAATCTATTGATATGTTACTAAAATATATTTAAGAGTTTAAACAGATATCACAATCACTAGGTATTATTATTATATATATAGGATAGAATAGTTTTTAAATGTTCACACGATTTTCTGGTAATCACCGCCGCGATCATCTCAGAGTCGAGCGAGAAAACCTCCGCAAAAACCAAATTGTTCATAGACGTTAGAGTATTTTTGTTGTTGAAAAAAACAGGGTAGAAATGAAGATCTACTGCATATTTTCGTCAAACGATCCGTGCATCGAGCGTTAGCTGTCCAGGGTGAAACTGAGGGTCTGTGCATGGGTCAGGGTGTTCCATAGTGGAGATCTGTCTATGACAGGTTTTTGGATTTTGGGTTTTCTACTGCCAAACTTGGATTTTTTTACTTTCGGCGGGTTAGCTGTCCGCTATCTGTTGCCGTCCAGGAAATATCTCGCCGGTTGGCTCAACAACTTTCCTAATTGTATCCTCTCTTCTCGATCCGGTGTCATGAGCTCCGTCTGCAAATAAAATTTTGTTATATTATATACTTAAAAACAAGGATAAGTACAAAACTGACTTCAAATGCCTTAGAAAATATTTTAATCTATTTTTTTTAAAACTATATACACAAAAACGCCGTTTTAGCTTCTAATTTTTTTTTAAATACAGTAAACCCTTTTATAACGCTCCCTGGTATATCAAGGTTTTCTATAACAAGATCGACAGTCCCTCCTAGAACGTAAAATTCTTGTTACATTGATTTTGTCGAAAAACCTAATTAATTACATATTTCGTCTAGTCAATTTACGTAAATATGCGCATTGCTTTTTCCTAGATTCTTTACCGGGTAAAATAAAAAATATCAATGCCATTTAGTTGACATCAAAAAATAATACGTACCTAATAAAATGATCGATGTATTGGTTTCGTTCAATTGACAAAATAAAATTAAAAAGCCCCTCCCTAATTTTTTTATAAATGTTATACCTTTGGTTTCTACTCGATTTGGTTAGTACCCGATTTCTTCATTGTAGGAGGGCTGAGATGATAGTTTAATTTTTTAATTAAATATAACATTACATAATAAGGGTAAATGAGGAAGCGTCGTAAACGGAACGTATCAAGAAACGTTACTTCAACTTCTGGAAGCTTTAGAAGCAAACATTGATCACTTCATTCGTAGTCCAAGTATTAACTTCTGCTGACCATGGTGGAAGAAAAATAAAAAAAAACCGTGGTTTATCTGGTAGTAACTGTCGTTGTTCTGCAACATTTCTAACTAGATCTGTTTGGGACGTCTAGAATTTATCTACCTGGCTAAAGTTTGAGACAGATATGAAAAGACAACAAAATCCAGTAGATGCCTACGTCCGATCACAAAGCAGAAGTGCCTGAATCGGCAGTAAATCGTATTAGATCGAATTTCACTGTCATCAACTTCGCAGCATTATATTATTGTATCTTCTGCTTATCCATAAATGTCGTATTTTTAAATAAAGTCAAGTTAAAAAAATATATACATTACTATGTCTTTAATTATTAATTAAATATTCTTTCTTGATAGCTACAACTTTCTTATATCTTTCTTGGAATTTTAATTGGTATTTGCATAAAAATCTCTAGATTTGAATGAAAAATAGACACTACTTCGATATTTTTTAAATTTATATAATATAATATTCCTTTTCTCTATAAGATATTCTAAGCTTTTATCAATACAAATAACTTATTTTAATCATTATAGATCTTTACAGTTGTCGTCTGGGCATTTCAAGATTAAATAAAGAATAATTCCTTTGCAATCCTACGATACAGACAAAGGTACCTTTTTGAGCTTTAGGTTCAGTTTCGGCGTTGCCAGTGGTATCTGTCCCTTAATAAGCTACTGTAGTTCAAGTACATAACCCACTTTACATCTCCTGTTACAAGATGTCAAAAAGATCTGGAATTTAATTTAATTATTTTTTAACCCGTTCGAACGCGTACAGATTTCTTTCATCAGATAAATGATGCTGTATCCACACATCCTGTATTTTTAAATGTTGACCCAATCTAGAAAAAGAGTTTCCGACTGTATCTGCTATTTTTAGAATAAATTTGATCAGTTTTGCTTTAACTTTAATTCACACCACATCATTTTCCACTTCCCCTAACTCATTTTACGAGTTCGATTTTTTAAGTAAAAATTTCCACTTCGAAATCGTTAGAACCATTTCTGACACTGATAAATTCTCAAGATCTCACATGTTTTGTCATAGTCATAGCATTAGTATTTTGATGAAATTCTAATAACCTTTTTCACAAATCTTTCATTTTTTTTTAATTCTATTTTTTTTAATGTTGAGCTTTAAACATTTGCCACACTATTTTTTATTCCATCGGAGTCTGTTTTTATAATATTGACGTAGCTTTCGCCTTTTATGTCATACAATAAAATATTTTTGGCCAAATATATTTGTCTACTAATCAGATATAATTTTCATCACAAAACAACTTTTTAAGGAGATCAAACCAATAAATTCGATTGAAAAAGCTCAGAATCAAATTAAATATAATATAATTATATTATGTTATAAAATCCCAAAGCAATGTTTTTGTAATGATAATGCAATATATTATCAGATTGAATAATTAAATTATTTATATTAAAAAAGTATAAATAATTTTGGTCAGTTTTAAAATACCTGCGTTTGTTCTGCATCGGATCTCTCTTCTAAAACTGTGGCTAAATCTAAGGAGGGTCTCTCTCTTCCGGGTCTCGCAAAACTTGGATACCTTGCAGCTCTTCCAGCGCCAAGCTGCACCAATGACAATCCAATCGATCCTGCACCACAATTTCTTCTTCTAGCTCTTTCTCTATTAAAAAAATAATAATACATAAGCTTCTATGACTGTGTTTGAAAAATATATTTTTTTATACATATTTTAAGTAATTAAGCATTTAATAAAACAACTTTTCTTTTTTTTGTCAATTTAACTATTCTTATTTGAGTTTAAACAAATTCGTTAAATTTTAATGTAAAAAATGAGATGTGGTTAATTGGATGCAATATGACTGAGGATGAGTCGTGTACTCCAATAATATTTAAATTTAAACTGTTCAGAAGAGCAAAATCAGTATTCACCGCAGAAGAGGAGAAAGGTATGTTGATGAATTCACATTGTCTACAGTCAAATATTCTCCTTATATGGGAATGCATAATGCAGCATGCTGATTTTTTTGTTTGAGGGTTCAATGATGCTCTAAATAAAGTGTTTATAAAATTTCCAATTTTATTTATGAAGTTGACGCATTTTTTTTCAATATGTCATATTATGCTATTCTTAAAGTAATCGAATACTAAGAATATATCTGTATCAAAAGCATATTCTTATCAATAAATAACCCAAAATTATATATCATTTAAATGAAAATCTATAAGAAAACGATTAAAAATCACTATATTTTAGAGTTAAGATGAGGTTTTTCGATGGTAACATTTAAGTATTGATGTCAACAGTTCATTTTAGTGTTGAATAAGTAATACAAAAGACAGTCAAGATCATTTACGATTATTTACGTTCATTTTAATTTGTACAGATATTGATATATATAATAAAACAATATTATATATTTCTTTTAAATATTACTATTATTTAAGATTAGTCGTCCAACTATATTTCGTATGCTAATCTAATTACAGAGTTTGTTGTAATTCAACGTCAACAACTAACACTTAAGATAAATATATAATAAGTTTTAATATTCATAATTTTCCCCTCCAAATATACAAATTACTACAAGGGTTAAATATGATCACATCATAAGCTTAGTAGTAATTTATTATCTTATCACTTGTTGTAGAGGAACCATCTGAGTGAGGTTTGATATACATTATATCCATGAGCGTATGTTAATATATACAGATTCCGTTTAATTAGGACACATCAGGCCAAAACATTTTCTCCGAATTAAACAGCTGGGCCTAATAATCAAAGCTTAGAGTAAAATCATGAATTTTAAACATATTGAATTATTAAAAACTATAGGTCTATACATATTAATATATAAGGTGAAACGAAAAGTGATGGTAATTTTTTATTTTAAAAATTTAACAAATAATATTATGTACGGCTAATTCCATTGTTCTCCAGAATTCCGGTTATTTTTTGATCCCGTTCTTGTAAAATTGTTGATTTTTTTTATTTAAAAAATAAATCCAAGTGTTTGTTTACGTTTTTTAGATCTTAAAAGGTCTAAAAATATGATGAATTAATTTATTTATTGCCATCCGCTGAATAAATATTTATAAAAAAAGCTGAAATAATAATAAAATTAACCAGTGTCGTGATTTGACACTGGGGGGAATATTAGTATGAGAGACTTATTCCCCTTGCATCTGGTGAATGGCGCTTTGGAATATTTTTGCTATGCTATCCATCTATCAAGTAGTCAATTAAATAAATGAATAATTAATAAATTACGTAAATAATATCCTACCAAACACATAAAGAAGTATATTTTTCAAGGCTAATAACGATGGATTGGTTCAAACTGGTAATTGATTTAAAGAAAGACATACTTTTTTCCTTTGGGTTGATCTACAGCACCAGCTTTTCATCTTCTCTATTTTTTACCGATTCTTTTCAAGTGGTATTGTATTAATAATATTGATCAAGGACAGCCGAGATCTTGTAACAATTTCTTTATGGTTTAGAAAGGATCCGATTCCACGAATTTAAAGCGACATCATCCAGCTTTTTAGGTCTTCTTTATCTCTTATTGATTAAAAATTGCATAAATAATTAAATAAAAAAAATACCGTGACTTTGACAAACTAATGCGAAAACGCCGCAAAAATTATCATTACTTTTCGGTTTACCTTATATAATATATTTTTTTAAATCGGGGATATACTAAAATAATATTTAATAATGTATTGTGATGTAACTAAAATGGACAGTCCAGTTGGCATAATCCAATGACAACATAATACCCTTTATTTGAAATTTGGCGAATTTTCACTGCATACGTGTGTAATGTTTCAGCTGAAATGTTACCAAACTAAAGCGTCGAGTCAGATCCGATTTCGGACGGATAAAGTTAAGCCGCCGTGATTTAAACCCCCCGAATAAATGTATAATAAATTGTCAAAAATCGATTTGCAGTTAACAAAAATATATCGCAATATTGCACCGCAATCGTGCGAATTATTCGACCGATTTTTTAAAGTTGAAAAAAAAACCGTTTTTTTTTATGTTGCGATAGCTCTAGAATACATTAAATCCGTTTAGCCGACTGTAAATGACTCTGGGAAAGGGGGGGCCCGGTTAAATTGGGTTTTTCCAGAGTTTTTCCCCACCAGATCGAAATGACGATATGGACCGGTTAAAATATCTGGATGTAATTTGAGGGTAAAAAAGTTTAAATAGAATAAAAAGTTGTGTGGCGTAACGATACCTTGCGAGTTTGGCGCGCTTTCTCAGACAGCAGATTACCAACAGCGCCAGGATGGGGAAGCCAATGATGGATGAGACAATCGGCACCACAACTGTCTCCGGCGATACTGCAAAAACATATTGAAATAAATTGCAGAGGATTCATTTTTTTATTCATTTAATCATCACAATCAGAAGACGCCGATAAATACGTTCGAATAATCGTTGTTAATGGCTGCGAACAATATTAAAGTGGGCCATTTCGCCGAAATTCAAGCATGTACATAAACTAGGCCAACAGCACCGTCGTTGAAAACTAAAATCTTCCAAACATAAATTATTCCATGGGGATACATTAAAATACACACCATATAAAAGTACTAAATTTAGTATACAATTCATTATTATTAACATTTTATGGCCAGTTTATGCCGAACTTTATTATGAATAATTCAATTATTTATTATATTCGCCGGGCATAATGTGTTATCAACAGATATACTTATGTGAACGAATTAATTTTCCGCTCCGAAATGATCCTATAAAATTAGCATTCTGCACACAAAAAAAAAACACGAATTAACGAGGTCAGGCACAAAGAGTGTTCCCCCATTGCGACCCTTGAGTCTAATTGATTTTGCTGCAAAAGTTTCGACCCCTGCCCTCGCAAAGAGCAATTAGTCGTGATGTCCACTGCACAAAAAAATAAACGCTTCACATTCAAGTAAATTGATTCGATTAATATGATTAGGTGTCGCGTCTGGCGAATCCTCCGTTGTAATTATTTGTGTCGTTCGCACAATGATGATGTCTGAAATTGATAAGTGAGTTTTGGAAACTTCTCTCCAAATTACATTCGTTCTTGTCCGTCAGTCTCGAATTGAAATTTTAAAGAGCTCCAGCCCCGCGACGTTTACAATTATCTGCGATGAGGAACCTGAACGAAAGGGGATTTGATTAATTGAAATTGAAATTGAGAACAACTCTTCGCGAGCCGTATACTCAGCTCATTGTTATATAGCATGGAATATGGCCATTGTATTGTTATTTCAAAAGCATCTTGCCATTAGATTTTAACCTAGCCGTATTTATGGCGTATATTGGATACCGCAAGTTTGGGATTTTTCTCGAATAACTCTTGATCCTATGTCGCCAACTTTTTGTATTTGTCTATCATTTAAACGTCATATTGATTAATTAAAAAATCCAAAATATTGACCAAATTATGAAGCATATCCAGAACTATTATTATTATTCATTTACTTAAATAATATCAAGATATTGATGAAGAATTCATTCATCAAGACGATTTTAGCAATCAACTATACAGCATCATGACTATCTCTAACAATAATCTGTTATGATTATGTAGTCAATCGCGGCTCGTTTAAGATAGTACTCGATGCTTAAACATCAGGGGTATCTAATTGATATTATGGAGTGAAAGTGAGTCTAACAACCCATCAGCTCACATCTTAATAAATATTTATCCAGACTTATATAAACGAATGGTAAGTCTACATCTCGTTATTCTTTTTGAATGGGTATAATGAACCTCTCCTATATTGTTCTGATGCGATTTTAATAATACATAAATTTGTAATCATTATTGAAACATGTCACCAAAAGCAATGAAAAAGCTTTTTCATAGATAATAATGGTCGATGCCAGAAAAGCAGCTTTCTTTATTGTTAAATTGTTAAATAACATCCACTTCTAATCACGAACAATATTTTTTCTATCGAATATGTTGCGTGTCTAAACAATAGATAGATACTAATATAAAACGAATCATATTGATGATTTTATGTTATTAATTATATATTCTCCCTCGATAGCTACAACTTTCTTACATCTTTCTACTATTAATAATTTTAATATGCCATGATTTGGATGAAACATATGCATCGATTTCACTGATTCGATATTTAGAAATTTGGCTCTAGATCAGGGGTGAGCAACCCGCGGCCCGCGGGCCGCATGCGGCCCGCGAGTCTCTTTCGTGCGGCCCGCCACGCTTCCTCGTGAAACCCATTTTGACTTTTAAAAATCCCCACCAGGTGTCCAGCAACCTAATTGAACCTTGGAAGCGTTCATTTTTTTTAAAAAAAATCGTACTTTAAAATCAATGATAGGCAATGATATCGTGCTTTATTTGTGATCTAATTTCATGCGTTACGTTGTCACCACGCCTGCTTGTAAAACTTGTTAATTTCCTTAAATCTCGAGCGTTAAATCACCGCCAATTTAAAAAGAATTTTTTTAAATGATTTGAGAAATATGAATATGGTGATCGATTTACAGCATAAATTGTTGGTTGAATAGAGGTGCTATGCTTAAAAGGGTATATGATTTAAAAATGATATTCAATTGTTTGTGAAATGAAGGAATATCAATTTCCACAATTTGTTGAAATAAAAAAAAAAATGGATGTGTGATTTTGCCTTCCTCCGTCGATATAACCCAGCATTTTAATGTAAACGTGGAACTTCAAGGGAAATGGCGAGTTTATTTACAACATGTTTAATAAAATTAATGCTTTTAAAAAAAAACTAAAAGAAATTTGAACAACAATGAAATCTGTTATGAAACAACATGTCACATTTACACATCTAAGATGAGAAAATCCTTCAGAAACCCAAAATATACTGGCTTATTTAGAAAAATTAATAACGGAATTTCAGTCATGAGTTAAAATATTAGATCAGAAAAAAACCGCTCTTAGCTTTAATATTTTTTTTCATCATTCAATATAGAAGTGGAAACAGTTCAGATGATGAGTTACAAATGGTATTAATGATTTACAAAACAGTACGGATTTAATAAATAGAATTTTTACAATGTTGCATAGTTTCTATCAAAATTACATGAATTTATGAAAAATTCCCACGATTGACCGCTCATGCAAAGCAAATAATGACACTTTTTGGAAGTACTCATGTTTGCGAACAATTATTTTCCGCAATGAAAATAATTAAAAGCGATGATCGATCGAGATTAAATGATGTACGTTTAGAAAGCTGCGTACCAGTTGCTGTGTCGTCTATATCAGCAAATATAGACCAATTGATGGCAAAGAAGCAATGCCAAATTTCTCATTAAATAATCTTTCTTCTTATATATCTTTCGCCGTTTTATTTTATAGTATTTCTGTAATTTTATATTTTTTGTTGTTGTTTTTTTTTTTATAGATACTTGGAGTTCTTTATTTTTTTGTATTATTATAATTTTCTTACGTGCGGCCCGCGCAACATTTTTAAATTTGTAAATGGCCCGTTGTAAAAAAAGGTTGCTCACCCCTGATCTAGATCGTGTGAATATGATGGATGAATAATTAATTACATCCCATTCGTATTTTATTAATTTATCTAAAGTAATTTTATTTATTCCTAAAATAATCCATTTATTTAAAAAAAAATGTCTATTTAATGATTAAGAATTTATCAATATTTTGACTTGAAATGCTTGGGGTATCTGGAAGACCCCCTTCGGACGTCGCGGTTCCTTTCGAGTCATCGTAAGGGGTCGAAATACATAAGAATTATAAAAATAAATACCTTAGTTTGATATTTTATTCGGTCTGATGGCGAAATATACTAAACATCTATAGTCAATAAAATCTTGGATGACCTGTTTAACAGTATTGTCAGAATTAAATTGTTTTTTATATGAAAAAAGTTATTTAAATTCTGCAAGAGTTGATGGTCAGTAAAGGTAATTGAGTATGATTGATGATCTAGAACGTCTAGCTCCAACTCCTGTAGTTTTACCGCTGTTATTTGACTTAATTACTTTTAAACTGTTAAAACAAGCTCCAGTGAGTGCATACAGCTAATAACCTACATATTTAATGCTGTACTCAGGCTAGAATATTATCCGGATTAGTGGAAAGTAGCTGAGATAATTATGATTGCCAAAAAGGCAGAGTCCTACAGACTAATAAGCTTGATACCTATTATGTCTAACGTTTTTGAAATACTCGTTCTAATAAAAATGAGACCATTAAATCATTCTAGAGCATCTATTCGGTTTCTGAGAGAGCTATTTAACTGAAAAAAGGTATTGCTCAGCAACTTTCCTTGATAAGACACAGACCTTTAACAAAGTCTGGCATGAATGACTACTCAGAAAAATCTTCCTCATTATTTTTATATAATCTTAAAATCATATGTTTCAAGCAGACATATCCACCTCAAGCAAAATGATGAAAGAATCGCACTGTATCTGATTAACTCTGGAGTGCCACATAGAAGCGTAATTGGTCCAACTCTGTATTTACTATACACTACTGATATGCCTAACATCGAAAAAACCTTAATCGCCATATATGCAGATGACACGGCAATCCTGGCATCACATGACGATCTAGACAAATTATCCGAAATTCTAGGCTGGGAATTTGCGGTTATCGTTTCAGATCCATTTTTTATTATACGTTAAAATTCAAAAATTAATCATTTTTTCCAAACGTTTTTGTATCTGCTTTTTATTCAGTTCATGTGTAACTCACTTATCCAAGTTTTTCACTTTATCAATTATTATTATTTTCTTACCAGTACCGACATTAACAATAATTTATGTGCACTTTGAGATGAATCTAACTCGACTGTGACTCATTCATTGTGACGTTAGGTCAAAGTTACCAGAAAGTAATTTCGCAAACCAATTCGATCTGCTTTGGAGTAATAATAGAGCGAAATACGCCATTAACGTTCTGGGCTGTCTACGATGCTGTATTTCCACATAAGAAATTAATTTAATAATTTAAAGAATTTTCAACATTTCCATATTTAAACACAAATTATAAAAAAAGTATCATTGATCTGGACTTTGATCGGAAAAGTAGTCCAGATCAGCTAGATTTTAAAATATTATTTCTATTGCAGTAATTTTTCTCTTGAATTAATGCTTATATTGAGACAACAAAGGACAGTCACACATTATTCATGTCTGAAGAAAAAAAAACAAAACCTTAAGGTTAGCTATTGAATGCCTTTTTCATCCTCAAAACAAAAGGATCAACTAAAAAGTTTTGTTAATACGTCAATTCAGCATAAAGAGATATTGCGTCATATGTATTGATGAGATGGAATCCAAAGAAAAAAGATCGTCCTAGTATAATTTTAAAAAAATCAGCGAAAAACCTATTTTTTAATTTGAAGAATTTTCTTTGCCGAAATGTTCCATATTTTTTCATTACAAAATTCAATCTAAAATCTACGGAAAACTATATTTGATTGTGGTTTTAGTGAATAATAATTTAATAAATTAGTACTTTGAAAATTAAATATTCGATATGACGTTGAGCTCGTTCAATGATTTGTCATTATCTCCTCAATGTTAAAACTTCGTCCATTCATGTATTTTTGGATTGCAGAGATTTTAAAAGGAATATTCAGTAAATAACGAGGCTGAAGTATAATGAAATTGTGATCTGGTCATATATTTTGATTTTTTTCGACAGTCTACAATAAAATAAGACTTTATTATTTCTACAAATGTCAGTATATGTCAGAGACAAGTGTACTGACACAACAACAAAAATATTTGTGTCATTTTTTTATATATAATATTCATATATAGTAGAAAATTTCGAGAATTAAAATAAATCTCAGATGGAAATGTGCATAGAATATAAAAACTTATGCACAATAATTCCATAGATTATTCACGTTAAATTTATCGACATCCAGCAGCAAAGTAAGCATCCAGTGTCAATATACGTCTGACACAAGTGCACCAACACAACAATGCAATTGTGACGATGAGCCTTCCAGGTATTATTACATTAAATTTTCAGCACACAGTTTCTAGATAATTCCTCTCTTGTTTTCTCTGCATGCTGCATGCTGCATTTCGCATTGCAGCTAATACCGTTGCAAAATCCGATGCGGTTTTTGCTCGATCGCACCGACAGTTGCGGCTTTCTACTTTGCTAACTACGACAAACGTCTCGGGACTGTCATTTCTTTTGAAGAAGCGAGTACTAAAGTACTCGTAAATCCTCTAGAGACGTGCACTTCGGGGTCGAGAGTGCATTTTATTTTAATATCTTTCATTTCACTAAGTCAAACATATTTCTAACAGACATCACTAGGATTATACTTACATAAATAAGTAATTATTTTATTTATAGTCATATTTTAGAATTTTAATATATTTATAATAGTTTTCCAGCATTAAATTACAGTTCGCATTATATGCCAGTTGTATAAGTTGAATAGATCTGGCGATAGTGCACAGCCTTTGAGCACAGAAAACTTTTCCGACAAAATTGAATCCACTCTGACTGCGAGACTGTTCTGAACTGATTGACTTTTGGTGTATATTTTAACATTTAAATAGTTTAATTTAATATAAGTTTATCTGCTGTAAAGCATTAAACAAAGCTCTGCTCTACTGTTATAAAACAAAATTATTTTTTTTGCCAACACTTATGATAAATAAGATAAATGCAGAATCGCATATACAATATAAATATTTTGATTCATTTCTTAATAAATATATTAAAGTTTTAAAATAATAATCCTTAAAATATAATATAAAATAAAAATTATTGGATTCTCGCAAAAAGAATGTATCTTCCTTCGTGCCGTGTCCACTAACGGACACCTTTATCCTGTTCGTTATTGCCTTGAGCACGATGGTTGCATCTCCCCCAAACCACTACTCAGCCCGGACGTCCTTGGTAGTTCGGGTCCTTGTTTTCCATGAATCTTACCCTGAAGAATGAGTTGCAGCATTTAATATGTTTAACGAATGAAATTCTTGGACTTGGTGATTGAAATGCTTGGAGTCTATTTCCCTTATTAATAGATCCTCTTTGGACGACGCGGTTGGTTTCGAGTCAGTAAAATATTAGATTATTAAAAAAAAAAAATTATAAATATTAGTGTTTGAGAATAACGTAAAATATGCCTTAAACCCCCTCATTTAAATAAAGATCGAACGGCACAGTATTCATTCCAATTAGCCAAAAACTAATAAACGAAAATAACAGATCTTTTGCAAAGAGTAGAGCAAATAATTCTATCTAAGATGGTATTGAAAAAATCTCAGCTAATATTGTAATATATAGGAAACCCTCATATAACACGGTATCCAACAACATGGTTGCACTGTAACACGCAAAAAATATAATCAATTTTTCATCAATATGTTGACTTGAAATGATTAGATTTTATAATTTATATTGAGAAATAGACCCCTTTCGGACGATGCAGTTGGTTTCGAGCCGCCGTGACGGATCGGTTAGATAATTTTTCGCCGTTTTATAATTGTATTTCTATTAATAAGTGTTTTATTTCTGTATTTTTTTATACTAGGTTTATTTTTTATTAAAGAGATAACTTGAGTTCATAACTCAGTGTTGGTATTATCATAAGTTTCTTACATGCGGCCCAACAATTTAAAATTTGTAGCTGGCTCGTTCTAAATAAAGGTTGCTCACTCCTGATCTATAGGGTTTGATCTGATATCAAATTAAAAAAAACTTAGTTCATTTTTTGAGCCATAACATCGGACCTATGGAGTGGAAAAGATTAAGCCTCTGGGCGATTAAACTATCCGTCACAGTGGCTCGAAATCAACAGCATCATCCGAAAGGGGTCTCTTGGGGACCCCAAGCATTTCAAGATATTGATTAATTCTTCATAGCTTTTTTATAGATTATTCAATATTCAATAATAGATTATTCAATGAATAAAAATAGTTATTCATAATGTGCTTTATAATTTGGTCGATTTGAAACGTAAAATTCTCCCGGCGATATCTCGACATAGACTGAGCTCTTGCAGCACGTGTCACTCGCACTCGGCACATCGTACCGGATGCGAGCGCGAAAAAATATCACCCACGTGGCAACAGCTGTGAATTTATTTTCCTTTCGCAATCGCAGACAATAAAGGATAATGATTTTGTATATTGCGGTGCTATTTTCAAGATCTTTTTGGAGTAAACATTGAAGATCATAGATAAAAAATTGTAATTAGTCAGAGATCTTAATTGTCTACCCAGTAGTTTTTAATACTTCAATCATTTTATTATGTAGAAGGCCTGTTTAAAATCACATTGCGACACAATGACATTGCGACAAAAATTTGAAGGCTGAAAAAAGCCTCTTTGGTTCCCAAGTCCTTTCAAAATAAACCGAATTTTGAATCAAAACAATATTAATATTATTATTAAACAATCAGTCCTATTTAAATTGAGAATGACATCATCGACAAGTCTATTACGTATCATTTTACTATCCCTAATTAATTATTATCAATAAAGTTTGGAATGATAATTACAATCTTGTAAAGTTGAGTATCTTATTTGAAAATATATATTTTCTTTAATTAAATTACGGATTTAAACAGAATGTATGTTTATATATATATTTACTGGATCTTTTCAATACTCTTCGTGCAAAACTTAAATTGCATTACTCTGTCTCGTAGCCCCAATCGGCTTAAGTAGTTTAAATCAGTGCTTCCATTCATTTAAAATACAATAGTTTGCAATCAACTCAAATATTAAGATAAAAGTAGTACAACACGAATTTCTCGCTAGAAAAAAAATATTTATATATACTTTTTTGATATATGATGATCGTGGGACGTTTCGAATGTGATGGCGGTTGAATTTTCACAGGAATGGCAGTCGTTGTTAAGGCTGAATCTCGTTTTGGTCCAATGGTCGTGGGCAGCAGAGTTGTAGAGCCCATCTTTAATTCGATTCCCTGAAAATATGAAAAAAATATCCTATGATTATTATCGGCATTGATTTATTATATGCTTTTTTTTCATACAATTTGTCCTAACATAAATTTTATATTAAAGGATTATTCGCAAAAGTTTTCCATAATACGACGAACATTAATCATATTTTCAGAATTGGAAAGCATTGATTTGACATTTAAAAAGTTGGCTCCATTGTACCATGGAGGATATTTTTCTAAAGATTATAACGGTCATTTTTTTGTTTAATAAATAAAATGAATTCAATCTTTCAGATTTATGGAACGAGTGAAATTCCAGAATGCGAGAGTGTGCCAAACTTTAATCCGTTGTCTCAAATGTCACTAGTTGTACACACCTGACGTAATTCTCACAAAACTATGTCTCCTGAGGGATTTGCAACCCTCGTCAAAATGTCAAATTGATAACACAGCCGAGAAATATTAATAGTTGCGAATTTGATCCGTATCGAATCAGGATAATTTGCCTTAATGCCCGTTGCCAAAGGATTATAACGCGAAAATTAAATTGTATAAATCAAGCGTTATTGGAGTATTCGACCATTATCTCTAATCTGCAACATTAATACTTCTATTAATAGGTCTTATCGGGGCCCAAATCATTTGTTACGTCCCCCGGTTTTAATTTTAAATTGTATATACTCGGCCGGATGAGTTATGGACCAAAGGGTCCGACAAATTGTGAAAACCTGAACAACTGCGATAGTCGTACGAAAGTTGTGGGTTTTTGTGATTAATAGGTTTGAATTTTGAATAATTATCCATAGTTGCCATTTTTGGGGGCCGTTTTTGTATCTCGAAATAAATTCCGACCCGCGCAATTTATATTTAAAGCAAAACCGGCGTAAATCATATTCGCAATACGCCATACATTCGTGGCCGCTGAATTTATTGCACTATGAAATGTATTTATTCAGGAAATGATGATAAAATGTACAATACGTTTTTTTGCGAAATGGATGTGATGGAAAAATGGTCATGGATTTATATAAATAATAAAAATATTCATTATTATAAATGAAAAATAGAGACGGTAAAAAATCATTCATTTGAAAAAATATGTCAATTTAAGCAATGAAGATGAAAATTTATTATTATTTGGAAGGATAGTGACATGCACTTAAAACATGAGATAATTCTAATTCTTGAGATGGGTTTCAATTAGCTAATGGTTCGGTAGCACTCGATTAAACCGAGAACTTGTTTACCATTTTTCTTTAATTTTCATTTCATTGAATTCATTGTATACAGCTTTGATTTAATTGTTCGATCACATTATCGATTTCTTCTTTTTTAATCCTTTAACCCAAATATATTTGGATGGAAAACTGTCATAATTTAGGTTTTCGATGACATATTGGTAAAATGGGATATTTATTGTGACTGTCATACATGTATTAAAGATCAATCGTATTAGTTTTCTACTCACGGGTAATAGTAAATAGTTTTCTGTATAGAAAAATGCAATGATATACACAAGTAACTAATAATTTGTCTTGTAGGTAACATACATATTATTTTGATAATGTTAGGTAATCGCAACTGAGCTAAGTTAATACTTATATAAGTCAGCCAGGAGGTGTGTAAGCGGAAGAGACAATTAGCTCCCCCTGCAAGTTTATACAAAAATCTATGTAGGTATAACTGAAATAAAATTAAAGTTCACCAGTGTCATGGCTTGTAGGAAACATATATCAGCTTGATAATGAGTTAATTGCGATTATGCTATGATAGTATCTGAATAGTTTAAACTCTTGGCGAAAATGCATTCTGAGAATTGTTTATGATACTGAGGAATGTAAGTGTGAGAGACTCATTCCCCTTACATCGTTAGAATCTGTATCAAATCTTTATATAGGTGAATGGCGCTTTGGAATCTTTCTGTTTTGCTATCCATTCATCGAAGCTAAATAAAAAAAAAATACATCTAGTAGCCTTCAACAATTGCATCAACAAATTGTAATCCTTAACACCATATGTCCTTTTCTGACCCTAATTTTCTCGAGATTTTGTATATTATCATCGAAAGCGACTCTCCTCAAACAATATAGCCTGGATTTAATACGTAATTTTTTTGTTGCAAACCCTTTTTTGATTATTTTGTTTTTTTAGAATATATTATTCTGTTTTTTGTAATAAATATTACAGATACAAACATACAAATAATAATAATTAATTTGAGGTATAATAATACACAAAAATAATTATTAACAGGGTCATGGCTTGTAGGTAACAAACTGTTATGTCTTGTAGTCTTGATGTCATGGCTTGTAGGTAACAACGCGACTGAGATAAGTCAGTACTCGACTTATGACTTCTTTATGACACTGGTCAAGTGGCAATGTAAGTGTGAAAGACCGATTACCCCCGTATTTATAGAAACTTTAACGAGCCATTAATTTATCATCAATTAAAAAAAACACTATTAGGTAGAGTCATAAATAATTTCTGCTTTTTTATCATACTTTCAGAGTAACTAGTTTTAAAAACTAAAATTAGGATCTTGGAAGATTTTTATGTGGAAAATTCAACACATAAAGCAATTAGAAAAATATATAACATTTTAGAAAGTTATATATTTACACATTTTACTGACAAGAATTAAAAAAAAAACACGTATAAAATAATAGGTGTAGTAAAAATTCATTTCGTTCTTATACCTAACCTAACCTAGCCTAACCTAACCTAACCCAACCCAAACCAACCCAACCCAACCTAACCTAACCTAATCTTATTATTATATTTTTTATAGAAAATGATCCTATACCGGTAAGAAGTTTGAAGTTCAAGAGGGAATTACAACAGATTTTGGCCCCTTATAACGAGTTATACGCTAAAAGCAGACAATTGCTTATTACAGAATTTTTTAAAAGGTTAAATCCAAAATAACGGAATCCTCTGATATGAAAACTCACAGCCAATCTCGGAACATATGGAATTGTAAGTGATAGCGATGTTGAATGACTGATCTATTATATGTTGTTAATGTTTTTTATTAGTAAATGTATATTGATTCGATTATTTATTTCAAAAATATTTAATATTAATTAACTTTGATATTTTTTGGAACGCAAACCCTAATTTTATATAAATTTCAAACCTCGCATAACATGGATTTGTATTACACGGTGTTTTTGTGGAACCATATAACCGTGTTGTACGAGGTCTAGGTGTACTTATATTTATTAATAAACAAATTATGTAAAAGGTTATTTTTTTACTAATGCGATTTATGTAATTGTTTTTTCTGAGATAATATTCCAGCACACTGGAGTTAGAAGTTAGTAGTTTCTTTTATTAAAACTGTTTGCAAATGGTCTTTTTTTCCATCGTATTGGAATTTTGGATACTTCATTTTAAAAAAAACATTCATATTGATTTCCAATTCCAAACACATATAAAAATCTTTATCTTCGTTGCTCCCTGTTGTTTTCAATTAATTGATTGTGTGATCATTTTGCAGATCAATCATTTCTAATTAAAGGTCTGAAACCCCCTAATTGTAACGTCAAATTAATTTTGAAAGCTTTTCCATTGTTAAGGCATTCAACTTCTGTATAATAAGGCAGGATTTTCGGTTTTGATCTTTATTAAAACAAATACACGAAACTGACAAAGTCAAGGAGAGCAAATTACCCTATCAATTGTTATTTTTGTTTTTTCATATAATAAATAATATTAATCTACCAGACCGAATTAAAAATAGACGGTGGGCTGGATTTGGTGTGACATAGTTTATCAATTTATATAGTATAAGAAAAGCTGTAATGTGTCTATTAAGTAATTGTTTAATAATTCTAGAACTATTGAAATATAACACTTTATGCATTAAATAAGAAAAAAATTAAGACACTTCTGACAATAAATTTTAACAAAGTAAACATGAAACAAAAAATACTTTCGTAATAAATACGGACGAAATACGGAAGTATGTTACGCTATTTTAAACATATAGAAGTAATGAAGAGGCTTGGATGAGCATGTTGTGCTTAACAACGTAGAAGGGTGGAGGAGGAAGAGTCCTCCAAACAGAAATGACAAAGTTAAGATCGTGACGGGTTACACCATATGTGAGATGAGTTGTGTTTTATTAAATATTGTATAAATATTATATGATATATTTTTAAAGTAAATGATATATTGTACGCAATTTAATAAAATCGCTTTTCGCGAATTTATACATTTTTCATAAAGTAATACATTTCAATGATCATCTTTTAATCAAAATGAGATGAATTTTTATTATTTTAAAGTACAATATCAACTTGGGAATTATTTAAATTTATCAAGAGCTGCACGAATACCACTTATCGACATCATAATAACCATTCATTCACTCCCCCATCTCAAAACTTGTGTTTTAAGAGCAGACGTTCTGAATTTAATTCTCTCATTCATACTCGAATCTGATTGAAACATAATTGCAAGGTTTTCCCACTGAAGAAAATTACGGCTACGGATAAAAAAATGGCGGCTACAAATGTAGAACAAGATTTAATGAACTCGCATTCAACTGAATTTTCTAACGATTCTTTCACGGCGTGGAATTGAAACACTAATTTTTTACGAAGGAAATGTTATATTCATCTCTTTTTATGGCGGTAATTTAATTTTCCATACAGGAAAATTGCGCGTATTCATTGAATCATAAAAAAATACTCATAGAGATTTCCTATATTAAAAATTACCTTAATTATAACTATAATATTATCATAATTCCGTAAATTATTCTGCAATTATGTGTGTATTCGATACTACATACGGAATAAATAACGCTCGTGAAGAATAACATATTAGAAAAGTTCGCATTTATGTATATGTTACATAAATAAGTTTAGATTCGGGGATGAAAATTGTTTATCCTCATAAAAGTTTGAGTTTCGCCTCGGAAAAAAATTCAATTTGCATCAAAAACGGAACACATGCGATAAATCAATACAACCCTTTCCATGGACATCCCCTTTAATATATTTTTAAATCTAATAAACTGGTAATAAGATCCCAAACTTGACGATAGACGATAACATCATATACAAACAGAACTCTACGAAATATTAGAGAGATTGAAAACAAATCTCTCTGTTTTATTCGATATTTTGTCGTATAAATTTTATTGTGAAATATAAGATGTCTAGCCCCAAAACTGAAAGATAACTCTATGTAAAAATTTTCACAGCATTATATTTATTTGTTAATAGTATTAAAAATAATTTATATGATAGAGTTTAATTATAGTTATTATTCATAACAAAAATTTTGTGTTGAGAATTAAATATTAATATATTTTTTATGTAATATTTTTAAATTTAATATTAAAATATGACGTAAGCTGTGTGAAAATCCACAACTAACACTCCGATAAACACGACCGACACCTAAAAAAATAGAACAGAATACATTTGTTATTTATTATTTTTTGCCTTAAAGTTATGACGGATACAACAAATATTATGTTTGCAAATATTTTTCGAAATATAGTATACTTTAATTAAATTACGCCCGCACTTAAAGTTCTGTATAGTTTATGATGTAAATCCTGTTTGAATTTAAAACTTTCGAGCGCAGACGAAATTAGGGCAAGAAAACATCCGGAAAATTATAGGTGTACCGGATAGGAATCAATTGTTTTACATTGAGATGTTTGAGGTAAGTTCTGTTGTTTATTTCTATTTTTTTGTAGAATATTTTTTAACTACAACGGATAAAGATAAGTTCGAACGTACTTCTTTTGCAATCAGGGCTTCAATGCAATCCAGATTAAACTAAAACTAATACAATTTTATTATCGAAAATTTTAATCGGGTCATAGAAATTTATAAGACGGTCGTAAATCAGAAAGACTTTTAAATTTTTTGACGATAATATTGAATTAAACCCTATATTATCTATTGAGTAATAAATAGAGAGAGACTTCCCCCACAATAATGACTTGAGATAAAAAAAACTTGGAGCTGAATTTAAAGGTTTTACACATCCCCCTTATTTGTCAAATATTGGTCCTTCGAAATATCATATCTATGGGTTAATATAAGGATTTATAATATAAATATAATTCTTATTTTAATAATAAAGAAGCATAAAATGCTTACCAAACGTTAAGAAACGATTACAGTTTTAATATCTAATAATATTTAATGAAGCTCTATAAAAAAATGATTTCTTTTCGTTATGTTTTTTCGTCTATACATGTTTTAATCATTGTGGACATGTAGGAATATTGAATAGATACATGGACGCAGATAAATATCGGGAAATAAGTTAAATCTTCTATATATTTGTTACGGAAGTGGATTGTAGAAGCCCAAGACCACCAGAGATCGCGTAGTGTCCTCCAGGTAGTAAAGACTTGCTTTAAGAGAGAAGGCCATTTAAATAATAAAATAATAATAATAATAATTAATATATTATATTGAGACTGAATCATCGTCATCGATTTGGTCCTCTTGCTATTGTCTTATAATATTTTTGTGAATTCTTCTTAATTTTTTACGCATATTTTTTTGTCATTATTTAATAAGGGATAAATAAATGTGGGTAACTCTAAACCGTGCCCGCACAGGTCACGGCAGGACAGCGGAAACCCTCTACAAATGGGGGTACGCAGAGAGTCCCACATGTGAGTGCGGATCGATCCAGTCCACCAAGCACATAGTAGAGGAGGTCAATTCCCACTCTTTCCCCGGTGGCCTAGCCATAAGCAAATACCCTGAAACCCGAATGCACTACATCGGCTGGCGTCCAAGGCCGCTATAGGCTCCCGCACGCGAACATGATCATCATCTAACTTGACTAACGCATCATTACACCCCGATATCCTGCCATCCCCTAATTACTATTTTCACAAATTACTATTACTATTACTATTATTTTATTATTATTATTTATTTTATTTGTATTTTATTTGTCGTATGAATACAGAATACATGGTTTTATTTATAATCAACAGTCATATAATAATAAACAATAATAATAATAATGACAATAATCTATATAATAATAATAATAATAATAACAATAATGAAAATACAGTACAGTAATAGTAATTCGTGGAAAATAGCAATTAGGGATGGCAGGATATCGGGGTGTAAAGGATGCGTCATCGGGCTAGATGATGATCATGTTCACGCAAGTGGGAGGCTCATAGCGGCGCGGACGCCAGCCACTGTGGTGCGCATTCGGCTAAGGGCATTTAACGCGGCTAGGGCCACCGGGGAAAGAGCGGAAATTGACACTTTCTACTATGTGCTTGGTGGATCGATCGCCCACCTACATTGACTCCCTCTGCAATTCCCCATTTGTAGAGGGTTTCCGCTGTCCTGCCGTGACCTGTGCGGGCACGGTTTAGAGTTACCTACATTTTGGGCGGAGATTCAAACCGCCTGGCCTCCGCAGCAGGGTCGGGGAATGCGCTGTTCGCGTCCACTCCACCTCACTCCATTCCTCCATCCATCGAGATTTAAGAATTGAGTCATCTTCTCCGCGGTCTGTCCACGGCGGCTTTCTTTGTTTTCTTTTAACCGCACGATGGAAGATCGGTGAGGTCTCATGGATTGGTAGGTGTGGCATCGGGTTATGCGATTCCAGAGGCGGTGAGCAGCGACCTTCCTGATTTCTGGCGGCTCAATGTGAGAGATTACGGCAGCCGCCGAACTGGTGTCGGGCGCATTAGGCCTGCTATCTTGCGCATACGCGGTTTAGCCCGTGTCAACCCCTTTTCGGTGTGTGCTCTGTCGCCATACTGAAGCGCAGTATTCAGCTACGCTATAAGCCAGAGAGAGAGCGGATACGTAGAACCTCGGCGCTGTAAACCCTACTGATGTCCCGCAGCCTCCTGACAATGTTACCTCGGCTCTTTGAGTTTGGCCCCTACTGACTGCAGGTGCGTTGGCGGAACGACAGGGTTCTGTCTAGTCACCCCTAAGGCATCTGGGGCTATGCCAGTTGGGGACGTCTCTGCTCACACATCGTAAGATTCAGTGTAGGTCAATAATACCTTTGCCAAATGAAAGACTGTGAGGAATTGCCTTTGTCCGGGTTTGGTTGGAGGTGCCATGTTGTAAAGAATTTTTCCATTATATTTAAATCTTCAATCTTCAATCTTCTGGAAGTCTCCGGCTTGCGTCACCAATGCAATGTCGTCGGCGTATATGAATTTGCGGGATGCGGATTCCGGTATGTCCGAGGTGTAAATATTAAAGAGCGTCGGAGCAATTATTATTATTATTATTATTATTATTATTATAGATTATTGTCATTTATTTTATTATTGTTTATTATTTATATGACTGTTGATTATAAATAAAACCATGTATTCTGTATTCATACGACAAAATAAAATAAGGGATAAATGACATAATAAATAAAATCCACCTATATAAAGGTTCGATAAAGATCCGAAATTTATCGTATGAAATTTTATTTTTAAGTACCCATTTTCAAGGGTTTTGATCCTTTAGATTGCGGGAAGCGAATATATCGGGTAGAAATTTTGCCTCTTAAGTGTCACAAGCCTATAAAAAACGACCCACAGTACTCATCGGCACGAACTTGATCAGTGTCTTATGTTTCTGTCGTCTGTTTACAGGGGTGGCTCGTCCATATACACTGCGGAGCTGCAGCACCCTCAAGCAAATTCAGGAAAAATATATTTTTAAATATAAATATATACGTGTTTAAATATAATTTATATTTATATATCAGCGCTACTGGCGTAGTGTATTGGATGGATGCGGGCCGGAAGCGGAGTGCGGGGGGGGGTCTCACCGCTAAGCGCACTCGCAGCTTCTTTGAGCCACGTGCCGTTTGTCACCTATTTTATTATTGTTAATATTATTTAGTATTTTTTTCACCTCATTTTTTTATATTTTAAAAAGGATGAAAGTAATTACAATCGAATTATGATTATCATGTTAACCGCTACTGAGCGCAGATAGTACTCGAATGGGTGACCATTCCGAAGAATACCAAGGGACGCTGGTCAACACAAGGAATGGGGTTGAGGCTGACGACCTTCATTTCACAAAAAAATAATTGTCAAAAATATAAGCTGGAAACGGGCAGCAACGCTTTTCAGTATAAAAAAATTCTGCGGTGCAGAAGGCAACGGAAAACCACTGCACTATATATTCCCATAAAAACCATGTCTATTGTCCTTCATAAGGGGAATCATGCACATGGTCACGTTTCTCAGAAATGAGGAAAAGTGGATTAATAGAGTTTATATAAAAATAATAATAGTCACAATAATGATATTTAATCGCTTCACGACTTTAAAAAAATTTAAAAATTTAAGCGATATATAATTTTTAATCTTCCGCAGCACCCCTAAATATTTTACCCACTGTACGCTACTGTCTAAATTAATTTTGATTTATTGATGATAACTTGTATATAAGGCGTATTCAAAATTATGAACTATTTTTCATTGACCGTTTTCGGGGATATGCTATGAAAAACTTACGAGAAAAACTAAATCTTCGAGGGTGTAGGAAGTTATAAAATATTACACATGATAAGATAAAAGCCTTCATAGCATATTTTTTTCAATGCAAAAATTCAATTTAGAGGCAGTCGTCATTTATCCAAATATTAATAATAATATTTCTAAGCTATGTACATATATGATTGACCTTTATAACTTTTTGGTCATTTTTTTTCTTTAAAGTGCAAATATAATGATTTTTAAGACTAATCTATGAAGAGTGATTAAATATATAATTGCATAAATAAACTGGTACGAAATGTAATTTATTCCCCAATACTATCTTTGAATATATTTCTGAAATCAAAGTTTAATATTTAGAATCTAAAACTGAAAACCAAGCTCTCACAGATATCATATGTAGCAAACCTAATAAATTCATTAGGCCAAACACTGGCAATATTATAAGATTTTTATGATAATTTAGAATATAAATAGAGTTTAATGTCTCATGATTTTTATTTCTGAATAATTTTCCATTCTCGTATGCGACCTACGCCTTGAATTACGCAGATTTTCCTTATAGCACATCCGCCCCGTAAATCTACGTATAAGTCTGAAATTTTCCTGTTTAAAAAAAATTCAAAATGCTCTCGCCATACCCCGTTTAGAGTGCTGTTAGCGTATGTGAAAATAACATGTAGGAATTATGGTGATATGGACCGCTATGGGGATGGTGTCGGCGCATCCAGGGGTGGAGTGGCTTAAAAGATTTATGTTGTTTTTTTCACCCTTGTTTCACCTTCAGTCTAGATTTTCAGCGGTGTGCCATGCCGATTGCCTTGGTCCGGGATCGCGTGGAACAGCGCTTAAATCACTCCCCTCAGGATCAGGTAATCCTTTTCAATACGTGAAAGAGTGTAGATTGCGTTCGAAACGGGACGGGGGAGTGTTCGGGGGACGTTCGCAAATTTAACGCAAATTGGCGTCCCCAATTGGAAACGGTTTTGTTCGCAAT
Organism: Philopotamus ludificatus; assembly: GCA_022495035.1. NCBI lineage: Eukaryota > Metazoa > Arthropoda > Insecta > Trichoptera > Philopotamidae > Philopotamus > Philopotamus ludificatus. Next base: position 44,701 of record JAGXCT010034032.1, read on the forward strand.
CCAGACATAAAACAGAGCGATGGACTCTGCACGTCGTAAATATTGGTCGTGCCATAAATTCTATTCCCTTTTTTTTATTTTATGAAAGGATTGAATCGAGTCGTCCATCGATTTGTATTCGAAATAAAAATAAAGCAAATGAATTATGAAACGAATCCATTTTGGGAATGTGGCGATCTGTTTCTGATAAGCCTCGATAATAAAATATATTAATCATTTACGTTGAATAACATATAAAATTATTTATTTACGTAAATTGATTTATTCTATAACCTGGAGGACAACGAGCGCAATCCGGACTGGCCTTAGGGTTGAGACGGACACGTTTCTGTTGGAGATCACGTAGTGTCCTCCAGGTGCCAAAGACCCGCCACGGGTTGGAAGGCCACTTGAATAAATATAAATAAAAATTAGTTTTAATAGATAGCATTTCTATACTAAATTTTCCATGTCCTCTTACTAATTTAATAAACCATTACTAACCTTGAATAATAAATATTATAAAAAATCATTGCCTATTGATAATAAAAAAACAATATTTTCTTCTGTTGCCTGATACGATGTGCCAAGTGCGAGTGAAACGTACGAGTGACACGTGCTGCGAGAGCTCAGTCTGTTGCGAGACATCGTCGAGTGCGTGAGTCATTTACGCGTCATATTCATTAGATAAAAAATCCAAATAATCGACCATATTATGAAACATATCTTGAATAACTCTATTTATTTATAGAATCAATAATTCCTCGATATTGACTTGATATGTTTGGGGTATCTGAGAGACCCCCTTCGAAAGACGCGGTTGTTTTCAGGTCAACTTGGCGGATGGGTTAAAGTTAATCTTTAAATAAATAATGGCATTATCTACTCAAGATAGTTTTTTTTTTAATTATTTCTGACCGCAATACTCAAAAATAATTGCGTAAAAAAATCACAAAAAGAATTTATCTGATTTTTTAGGAATTGATTTTTCTAATAACTTATTTTGAAATTATTTGATTTTAAAATATGACATTATTTCATAATATTTTGACATTAAATCTCAAATATTAAGCTTTGTTTTATAAATAAGAAGCACAAAAAGTCTTAATCCTTTTTTAATATTTTTTTATTTGTCAAAAACAGGCTTTAAACGTTTTTCTTGTTAAAAAGTTCAAAATAAACTGAATAAATGACAAGTGTTATAATCCTAACTTTTTTTTAATAAATCTGTTGATATTAAAATTTTGTATTAAAAAATAGATTATAAAGTTACAACTGTGTTTTAAAAAACACTACGAGCATAATTAAATAGATTTAGTAATAGAAAATAGAGCGTATTATAAGAAATTTTATATACTTTCAGAACCAGAATTTTTAATTTTTATTTTTTAATGCATGAAATTACTCCAGTCTACTATAATGATTTTATATAATTTTAAGATGACCAAAATTGATAATAATATATACAGCATTAAAATATTTTATAAATAAAATATTCTAGCTAATTCTTTTATAAGCAGCAATTCGGTCCCAACACTGACATTTCATCGACCATAACAAAAAAACACATTCTGTTTTATATTGTGACATAATACAGAAATGTGAGATAATCTCTAGGGAAATTTTAGGGGTTAGCAGCGGAATATAATTTATATCATAATAAATAGACAAAAAAATATTAACCCGCTATTTTTTTGATAAATAATCATATTATTCAACCATTTTCTTAATAACATGCAACAAAATTGATTGGATCGTTAATGATAATTACCATTTCCAATTGCTACTGAATTACTAATAGTTTTCAATAAATCTCTACGCAACCGGCATAATTCCATATTTTATTTTTAATACAATAACATTGAGTATAGCAATAAATTATTCAATTTTAATCGGTCCCAATACGCGTTGATAATAAATTAATATCGATATAACCCGTAATTAATAATATATTGGCGTGCTAATAAATAAAATTAATTTAAGCAGAAGTGTATATTTGTTAAGGGATGAAAATTTCGGGATACGGCGAGGGATTATTCAATTAAAAAGTTATAACTCCCTTATCAAGAACGGTGGTGGTGTTTCGAATGAAAAATTTAAATATGTAAAGTGAGAAAATATCACTATTGCACATTTTAAAATAAAACGTTCTGGCTTTTAATTTGTTTCGGGATTATCTACATTGTTTATGTGCTTTGGTCCCAATTGCTCGTATGCCGGAAGTGGAGAGGAATGTCCAAAATGAAAAACTGTTACAAAGGAAAAATATATATACACAGTATTGTGACGATATATATTTTTTTGAATATTATTAAATTAAAAATATATCCGTATCGATAGTGTATAAGCGATCGTTCTTTGTCCGCGTCGACATGAAAGAGACTGCGAAAACATGTTTGAGCATGCAAATCTCTGGGCTCGACTCGCCTATAAAATTGTACAAAGCCGCAAGAAAATTCTACCTTTGTTCTCGCCTTATCCCAACTATCTATCTACCTCTTCCTGTCTTTGCATGTGATTTGTTAAGAAAAATCCACTATCAAAGGTAGGGTATAGAAATAAACCATTTCCGGTTCATGATTGCCTTTTGCGGACCTTCAATTCTGAACGTACATACATTCTGGATGTCTGAAGTGGATAAATGAATTATTATCCCAGATCAAATATTGGCTCATCTGTTTGGCATATTCCAGCGGCTGCACAACTTTTTTTCAATTTATTTATTATTTTTTTTTTATAAAGACAATGCGTGATTGGTATTACAGAATAACCCAGATCACGCATTAAAAATAGCATATATAAAAATAAAAAAATTATAAAATATCAACGAAACAGCGATATTTAACATCAAATATATCTACATATTTGGCCAAGTGGTTGAGCAGAGTA
>JAGXCT010034033.1:0-22899 GCA_022495035.1 Philopotamus ludificatus
TTTAATAAAAATGAAATGAGAGAGAGCCCCTCTATGAGCCATCATCATGAGATCATTGGCTCAGGGATTTTTGCCTATATTGAGTATGAGAATTGTGTTATTAATCACTATAAGGTATCTTAGAAAATCAATATTCTCTCGCATCTAAGTAAGCTATCTGAGTACTTTTACTTTTTAACAATCGAATATTTAAGGGGTAATCTTCTAAGCACCATTATAGAACTATGACATCTTTTTATAAGAAACACGGGTGAGAATAGAAGTGGGTAAAATAAGAAAAAACGAGTATTTGCAGAGCAAATGTGTTTGGAACATCTTAATAAGTTTTTGAATAATGAGTCTGACATGAGTAACATATTTACCGACCAAAAGCCTATATAAATCCCTGAGCCTATTTAAAAGAATAACAACACAAAAAATAATAACCATCTTAGAGTCCAGATAATTTCTATATTTTTTATAGTTCGCCATCCCTAGGTCGATCAAGAAAATTGTCGCCAGCTTATCATATCCATCTTTTCTTAAATATAATGAATGAGATTAAAGTAAAATTAACCTACAATCTTCGACCTGTGAATAACTATAAGGCAATGTTAAGGAATCTTTTTATAGATCAACAATGAAAATGAATAAAAGTAGAAAGAGCTCTACCTCTACGATCAAAACCGTAGAGATAGTCTCGCTTGGATTAATCCCTAACGATAAACTGATGTTTACGGGGATACTGAGCAATTCCATTAGGGGTGCTTGGGTTATTTGGAATAGCTGTCAACTCTGGATCGACAAACCTAAAATAAAAGATCTGTTTTGCTATAGGGCCATCGAATACGATCGCTTCTTCATTGATCTTTTTAACATCGGGCTCAGGGTTGAGCCAAGCTGCGATACGGTCTAAAAACGCGCTGCCCAGATAATTTCCCTTCATCGCTGGCGTATCAAAATAGATAATCATATGGGTTTGTTTTGCCCCAGTTACTCCAGGTTTAAAATACCCCTGCTCTTTGGCGTAATCAAGAATTCTCCCTGTTCGGATTCTAAACCGAGTGATTTTATCATACGTTTTATTATTATATGTTTTAGGAATAATAAAGACATCCGTACCAGTAGGACTATCTTTGAGCTCACTCTCACGATAAATATAAGACCTTTCATATCCACCAGAAGCATCTTTATATAACACGTTGATGTGATATTCTAACCCTAGTCCTGTTTGTATCGTCGGAAGGCTTGAAGAATTGTCCCGAATCCTGATTTCATGCGACCCACGATAAGTATGGGTTCCTCCTCCTAATAAAGGATAGCTATAATGCAAAGAAAGACTTTGGGCCTCCGGTAAAAGGCTTAAGGCTCTCAGGAAAGTAGCGTTAGAGGAGACCCCTGCCTCTAGATCTTTATTGGCCAAGGACTGTGTCACTGAAATATTTTCTTGTGTGCCCGAGTGATTGGTGATTCTTCCTTTGACCTCTTGGGTTAAATGAGAAGAGCTTGAAGGCTTATAGGTTAAAAAATCATCATATAAAATCGCTTGAACTTGGAAACTAGTAATTTCTTTAAAGCTACCGCCCTTATCGCTATAGCGATCAATATGAAGTATCGCTCGATGATCCCTATCTTCCGTATGGTAGAAGGTTTCTTTTTCTCCATCCAAGTAAAGGACTTCCGCTTCATAGTGAAATCCCCAGACCGTATCATCCGTCATTGGAGGCTCTGGAAATGGAATCATAATATCAGGAGTAACGGGGCTATCAGGGGGAGTTCCTGGGGATCCATCCGGGTTTAAAGGGAGCTCGGGGTGAACGGCACCTCCTCCGCCACTTCCTCCATCATTATTCAGAGTTTCTAGCGTATGTGTTCCTTGATATTGAAAATCTTGACTTTCACTTAAGGGGTACTGATAGGTGAAAGAGATTTTTTCTCTACGGCTGAGAGAGTTATTAATATGGAGAAAAGAAGCGGGGCTAAGGTCTTCCTGATCTATTTCGGAAACGAGCTCTTCAAGGGGAATTTCTACAGTGACCTTGTCCTTATTTGAAGTAATTTCTTGGTTGATACTACGATCAGAAGAAGGCTCGATCAATAACCAATCTTTAAGCCTTGGGGCTTTAATCGCCATCGTTCTAACAGCATTAAATATAAACCCTTGGGGATCTTTTTCTGGGAAAACCATCTCCATATTTTGAGAATTTTTTTTCTCTTCGAAGGAAAAGTAATGGATATTTGTTTTTAATGTATCTGGATTAAGGTATTGTACAAAGAAAATATAGCTGAACTCCCAAGGACTTCTTTCTGTCATGCCCTCAAGGTTATGGTTGTGAGATCTAGGTTTAGTCGCACAAGAGAGGCTTAAAAAAATTACCCCTAGACAGATAATAATCAATAAACATTTTTTGATCATAAATCATCCTTTGAAAGATTGAACTATAGAATCAAACTCAAATATTTAGGCTATAAGGATCTATTAACCTAAGATGATAAAAGTTAAATTCCCTCTTAGGAGAATTTAACATGAATTTTAGAGACCTCAACTTATTTACGATTAAAGATTATATAGATAAAAACAACCCTTTCTCGAATCTGCGAGCCTTTTTTAGTGATCACAAAGCTCTCAAATATATATGAAGGAGCTGAAGTCTTTCTCCCACCACACTCAAGGCTCATTATCTCTTGAAAGTAATGTTCAATGCAGCAGGGTAAGAGAAGATTTTTTCTGTCTCAAGAATTTTATCATTATTTTCTACCTTCTTAGTGGAGAATTCAAAGCCGATAATATATTGTCCGCCCTCTTCATAGCCCCTGCCACTGGGATGATGCTTTTTAGCATCTAACTCATTAAAAAGATCCGCATATAAATGGTTGTCAGCCTTGAGAATAAGGACATCTCCTTTTATCAATGTTTGAGCATCTGCTTGGGATAAAATCACTCGAAGAGGTTGGGTTATAATTTTGTTTGGGTGCTGGTATTGGGCAACCAACCTCACTTGTCTAATGATCACATCATTATTAAAATGCCAAAAAAGGCCTAATAATCTAAAATGTAGAGAATAAAAGCTGTTGAAGTAATATTGATGCGAGTCAATTTTATGATTAATATCATTAATCATCGCTGTTAAAATCTGCCTTTGATCTTCCTCACGGTAACTTTTGCTTTCAAAATAATAGGCACCGTCGGTTCCCTTCAAAAGAGGCCATATGGAATTTCCATTCTTATCCTTAGTTAGGTCGATAGGGAGAGGATCTTTATCTATGCTTTGAAGATACTTTGCCCCATCTGGCAAGCTTGTTCCATTCTCTTTATCTTCACTATCTTTCCAGTAGTAATTAGTATAATGGACTAGGGGCATCGGAATTTTAGGAAAATTTGTAAGGGTGAAGTTTATATAGGCACGCTGAGAAGTATTTTCGTGTCGTAACTTCACTTGATCTTGTGGGTCTATATAAACACCTTTAGAGGTTTTTCTATGTAGCCCCAAGGTGTCAACCACAGATGCTCCATTTCCTCTATAAAAACGCCGCGCTAGTTCTTGCTTAAGGATAAAAAGATGCGTGAGGGCTTCATTGCTCATGCCCTTAATTGTTTCACGTAAAGTACCCGGTTTCCATAATTGAAGATCAATATCAGACACATCAGGAGCAGGCTCATTGAGTTTTAAAATAACTCCATAAGCAGCGTTCAGGTTTTTATCAATTATAGTTAAGGTAAAAGGATCTTTTGTTTCTGACGCATCATTTGCTTTCGGAGGATTGGGGCTCTCAGGTGCTCCTTGAGGCCTCGAACCCACAGGGGCTGCTGACGGAGTTGTGTTCCCTTCAGTTCCTTGAGGATTTGGTCCCAATATATTTTTAAGCATCATACAATTTTGTAATGTGCACAATAATAAAATAAAAGCTATTCTTTTCAAGTTGACCTCAAATATTTTTATAAATACTATACATTATCCATCAAATATAACTCTAAATCATGCGTAAATAATATATTTATAGGTATCTATCGATGAGATAGCCTCTCTTTATTAAGATAAATTTAATTTTTGCCTCCTATTACTCTTCTTTATCAATAAAAAAGACCTGCATAATACCAGAATAACTGATTTTCACTCCTGCTGTTAAATAATATATTTTCATCCTAAAAAATTCCCCTACCCTAAATTGATCTGTGGTAGAAAGGGTGTTGAAAAAGTCTCGATAATAAGGATCTTCTTTGTTGATCATAACTTGCTCTCCATTTAAAAGATTATTAAGGTCTCTCTCTTTCAACAAAATATCCAAGTTTTTAGATCCATAAATAGCCCCAAGATAAAACGCATCAATATGATGCCCCTCTTTCTCTATCCAAAACCCCAACCTAGGGATCCTTAAATAAAACGAGGCCAGACTATGTGATGGCTTATCCGTGATATCTACATAATGGTCGGCTACCTTATAGGCATTTTCTCTAATGGGGCCATGTATTTCTCTAGGTGTATTGTTTAAAGATTCAAAAGTATACATAAATTCAACTCCAAGAGGCTCTGTGATTCTTAAATTTTTTCCAATAAACTGGAAAACAAGACTATGATAGCGAACATTCATCCCCGCAAAACGATAAAATGGGGTAATGCTAAAACTCTCCCCAGCTTTAAGATTAGGAGATCCGTGCACTGTTCTCACCCACTCACCATATACAGGATCATTTTCATAAAGAGTGACGCTTTCCCCTTGATATATACGATTAAAGTCATTTTCTTTGAAAAGAACTTTTGTTTCTTTATTTTGAAATCTGATAAACATTCCTAGTTTTTCAACATAGTGATTGTTGGCTTCTACCCATCTCCTCAATTCTGGTATATTTATTGTAAACGAACTCAGATTCATCGCTATCCCTCTATCCTCTGGCATCATCACTGAAGATTGATGGACTACAGAATTGATGCCATTATCAAATATTTGACTATACTTTCTAATAACATCATGCGTGCTCTTAATTTCATATTCAAAAGACATTCCTAAGTTTTCTTCGATAAACAAATCCTGCCCAACCAGATCAATAATGAAAGATCCTAAAATAATAATTCTAAGATCACTGGCCTTTGCTGCAATTGTCAAATATATTTTTTCTCCTGCTCTAAAACTAGGGGTGCCCTGTAGAGCGTTAATCCAGTCAACATAAGAAATATTCTCCCTATTAATGACTATTTCTTCTGCATTAAGTAATTTTGTGGTATCATGGGGATTCAGTTTAAGAATATTGGTGTTATCTTGATATTCCGAAATAATATTAATTTGAGTGATCTCAGCATGATCTATTATGGTATCAACGACATCCATACTAGGGATCTGCAATGCAAACTCCCCTAAAAAGCTAGAAACATTTCCACTTTCCAGCAATACTGATGTCGGAAGAATACGATTTTTTGTGATGTCTAGTTTATGGCTATAATGATCTTGGCCCTCAGTACGAGACGCCAAAGAATATCTTATATTGGCCTCTAATGCAGATATTAGTTTAAGCGGTTTAGGAGCATTCTTTTCCAAAATGTCTTGTGACCGGGTATCATTATTATCTACTCTAGGCTCTATCATTGTGCAAAATGCGAGGAAGAGTGCCCATGTGAATATGAATTTTTATACATAATATTTTCCTATCTCAGCAGGTATTGAGCCCATTATTTAAATATTCTATATATTATGAAGAAGATTTTTATGTCCGATACCAAAATTGGTGCGTATTAGATATTTTTATGATACTTTATCTTACCACATAAGAAGTGATTTTTTAGCCTCATACTATGAAAGAGGGCCCATGTTTAAAACAAAGATGTCCCTTTTTATTCCATATATGATATATGAGTATTGGAATGATAATAAAATGACATTTATTTTATTATCCCAACTAAAAATTAATAGTAAAAATATCATTGTGATAAGAACAAATTGTCTCCTCATTTCATACATAAGTATTGAAATGACAAGTCCAATCGTAATAAGTTTTACGATCTTATCTAAAGATTTATCTATACATCAACATATTTTTTAATATTTTTCCATATTATTCATTCTTTATAATATGAATATTCATAGCGATATAAATAACTCGTTTTTTGATTAAAACGAATGAAATTTTACGATTCAATGGGCACAGAAAAATCTAAAATTTATCTTGAAAGATTATCACAAAGCTAGAAATAGCCCTGTGAGGAGGGCCAAGCAAACGCATGCCAGTCCCTCCGAAAAAGGATGGAAGATAGTTTCCATCCCTTATTATATCGTCTTACTCTTCGAATCGGGTGATTAATTCCCCAATATAGAGCATTTCTCCGAGCTCTCTAGTTTGAAGCACTAGCCGAATGGAGTATACGTCCTGATTTCTATAAAACTCGCCGCCCTGCGGATTAAGAGCTCTAAACAGGTTATTATAGCCATGATTTCTTTTAAACTCAATCATTCTCCCTGAAGTTAACTTATTCAACTCGCCCTCTCCTAAAGGGACTCTCGTGATTCCAGTAGATAAATGAGAGAACCGATTAGAATAATAATTCCCGCTAATAATCAATAAACTAGCCCCAGTCAGTGTTAGTCTATTCCTATCTAAGAAGCCATTAAGGTCTGTTGATTGAATTCTTAAGTGCGTAAAAGAATTTTGAGTAAATCTTTCACTTCTCCTATTTATGTCATTAATCTTTCTTACAATCTCCTCGCGGATCTTTTTATCTTGCTCAAGTTCTAGAGACCACCCACTACCAGAGATTATTCCTCCTATTCCGGAATAGTCAACAACATCCGAAGGCGCCTGATTAGCTGGGAGAATTAATCTCTGATCCCAATCTAAAGGCTTTGCCTGTCCGCTATAGCTGTATCTCATATCATAAAGTCGGAGAGGCATACTAATAAAGGTCCTACTTTCCTTGTTTTTTATATGAACGTTTCTAATAAGACCGAGCGTGCTCTCCGAGGGCAGCAAGGGGATAGTTCCTGGATGGGAATGCACTCCAGCAACCTCTGGTGGATCAATTCCATGTCCATCATAAAAAAGCATGGTCAAATATCTCAGATCTATTTTATATTTTTCAAAAGCTAGTCTAGATTCCCTAATACTCACTCTATCCGTCACATCTTGATACCTAGGAGTATCACTCTTATACAGATTGCTTGGAGCTTTAGGGTTAAATCCAAGTCCATAATTCTTACTGTCATCAGTAAATGCTACAGGGTTTTTGGCCTGAAGCATAAAACCATAGCTCATTCCTAAATTTTCTATAATGACTCTGTTCTTTACATTCAATCTAAGCACCAGTTTTCCTGCGAAATGAGTATCTCCCGTTGCTGTGGTAGCCAAAAATTCTAGCCTTACCTGTCCTGCCTGATTACTAGAAGAATTATGAGAGATAGCCAACTCTTCCCATAAAGGCTTTGCCTTATTACCCAGAAAAATCTTGTTTCCTGATTTTAGTTGATCAAGGTCTTTACCACTTATTTGAAACTGAGAGACCCTTGACTTACCATTATTGGGAGGAAAATATGTCCCTACTAAAGTCAAAGCATTGATAGAACTAAAATCTGCTCTAGATAAAAAAGGCATCTCAAGATTAAGCTTATTTAAATAGAGAATCCTTGTATTGCCATCAGCATATCCTAAGCTGATATCAACATCTTGATAATGCTCTTTATTTAAATCCCATTCAACAGCTTGCTCTGTTCTAAGATAGTACTGTGCTACTTGTGCATTACTGGGCATCGTAGCAAAACCATGCTTTAATACGGTTGGAGCCTCAAGGGTTCTTATATCCAAAGGAGATTTAGGAGGGTTTGTTCCTCCATCGCCAGGAGGGTTTGTTCCTCCATCGCCAGGAGGGTTTGTTCCTCCATCGCCAGGAGGGTTGTTCCTCCATCGCCAGGAGGGTTTGTTCCTCCATCGCCAGGAGGGTTTGTTCTCCATCGCCAGGAGGGTTTGTTCCCTCCATCGCCAGGAGGGTTTGTTCCTCCATCGCCAGGAGGGTTTGTTCCTCCATCGCCAGGAGGGTTTGTTCCTCCATCGCCAGGAGGGTTTGTTCCTCCATCGCCAGGAGGGTTTGTTCCTCCATCGCCAGGAGGGTTTGTTCCTCCATCGCCAGGAGGGTTTTGTTCCTCCACCAGAAGGTGTATTTGATTTTCCAAGAGAAGGGTCAAACTTAATTTTAACAAGGTTTCCAAAACTATAGATTTGACTGCCTATTCTATAATTTAATGAAATAAGAATGCTGTCTTCCTTATCAAAGTCATTAGCATCAAGAAGTGTTTTAATCATCGTCATCTTTTCTCTATAGGTAGAATCCGTCATTTTTAGCTCAATTTTTTTACCTCTTTTAAGAAGCCCTAAATCGCTAGAAGAAGGATCTCCATTGGAGGATATTTGTATTGATTGTGTTTGCTCTTTATTTAAACGAATATTAATAAAGAAATCCTGAGTAACATGCCCTCTTTGCTTGAGGAAATCTCCTAAATTTTCCATTTGAAAATCTAGCTGTGAAAGATGATTCACAGGATCGGTCACCATAATGGTATGTTTAGGAGCATTGGTTAAGGAGACATTATTGGCAGGAGCTTTTACTATATTTAAGTTTTTGAGCTCGCCAGATTTTTGTACTAAGGCACCAAGATCTTTTTGAAAATAAGCGCTAAAGCTCATATTAAGTTCAACTTCTTTCTCTCCACCTTTTGGATGAAAAGATATACAAGAGCTTACTAAACAAGTAAGTAGCATAGATTTAAATAAATTCATTTGTTACAACTCCGAAAAAGTATTGAGAAATGCCACTAAATAAAGACAATCTAAAGTCCGACCCCTTCATTCAGTTTTGTTAAAGTATACTAAAATATACTACTTTTATATTTTTTGTTGCACAACACAAAAAATATAAATTTTCCCTCTAAAATCTGCTTTTTTACTATTTAATAGTAAAAATTGTTACCTTGTAATACACATAAAGAAAGTATAGCAATTTCTTTCTTTAAAAGGCACAAGAATCCCCAGATTTTGAGAGATTAATTTTAATTACACTTATCTTACTCTCACATAACTAGCACTTAATAGTGAGACTAAGCTCAAGCCATGGCTATATCGGGTAAGAGAATAATCACTATAAATTAAAAATCAAATAAGAGATAAAAGCCCTATTGTCCAACATCTAACCAAGGGGGTTCTCCTTAACAATAGTTCTTTATTTAAATTATCTTTAAAAAGTTTAAAGATTGTGCCTTTCTTAACCGTAATATATAGGAGCATTATTAGAAATTGATTTTGTATTTTCCACTGGCTCATGTTAATTAAATACTACTTGGATCTCAATGCTCACTTTACAGATAAGCCATAATTTTTACAAAAAATAATACTTTTAGGAGAATCTAATATGAAAAAAAACATCTTATTACTTACCATATTAGCACTAATATCGATGCCACTAATGGGGCAGCTAGGGGCTCATGAAAAAACCGCTATGACAGCTAAGTTTAATGTGGGAATCTTCAGTGCTAATCAAAGACCTTTATCTTTTAACCTAGCCATGGAGCAACCTTTTAGATCTTGGGTGTCTTTAGACTACGAATTAGGATTTGGAGCTCTCTACAGTAATACAAGCGGGACCAGTGGCATTAATTTTGTAACATTCAACCCTGCTGTAAAGTTTTATCCATTTAAAACCTATTGGTATATCGGGTTTGGAATAGATATGTCCTATGCGTTAAACCCAATTACAGATCAGGAAATATGGCAAATGGCATTTTCTCCATCCATCAGCACTGGGGTGATCATCCCTACCTATGCTCAAAATATTTATATGACCCTTGGGATCAAAGCCAACTACTACTCTGATAATAATGTGATCTCTTACTGGTATAATGCGAATACTAAGAATTCTGCATTTATCACACAGCTTTTCTTAGGAATTTATGTAGTTTTTTAATAAAAAAACTTAGGCTTCTAAAAAAGTGATTCCAGCATAGATCTATAAAAATCACCCTTTATTATATAAGATGATCTTTCTTTTATAGACCTATGCTGACCCTTACTTAGCTCTTCTGATATCAAAGATTTAAGCTAGATTAAACCACATCCTTTCCATAATATTTAGCAAGCCCCCCCTTCCGATGTTTCTCTATATAAAAGGAGCCATAATATCTCTCCCCGTCTCCATCATAATGCGAACGATATTATCAAAACTGACGGCAGGTCTTGCTTGTTCAAAAAGAGAATATTGGCCTGCATCAAGGGCCCTTACCGCCGCAACAGCATTTCTCTCGATACAAGGAATCTGAACAAACCCCATAACAGGGTCGCAGGTGAGCCCAAGGTGGTGCTGTAGACCAACCACGGCTGCATATTCAATTTGATCCAAATTTCCTCCCAAAATCCATGAAGACATCGCAGCTCCCATCAGGCAAGCCACCCCTACTTCTGCTTGACACCCAGCCTCTGCCCCAGAAATAGAAGCATTTTCCTTGACAAGATTCCCTAAGATTCCCCCTAGGGCGAGTGCTTGGCATATTTTAGTGTCTGATAAGTGATATTTATGAGAAAAAAAATAAAGTAGCCCAGGAACAATTCCCGCAGCCCCACATGTAGGAGCCGTAACGACGATTCCTCCGGATGCGGTCTCTTCCATCACAGCTAAGGTATAGGCATAAAGCTCACCTATTTTCCCTCGATCTCCTTTGGCACGATCGATTTCTTCATAGATTGTAGCGTGCTTCATTTTTTGACTTGAGTTAAAAAACTGCTTAGCTTTTCTAGGATGTTTAAGCGGGCCAGGAAGAACTCCTTCCGCATTCAGCCCTCGCTTCACCGCTTTTTTCATTGTTTCCCAAATTTCTTTTAAAAAACCTAAGACTTCTTCCCCTTCACATTCAATGGCATATTCCCATAGTTCCTTTTTATTCTGGAGGCACCACTCTCTAATATCACTAAACTTATTCAAAGGATACGTAATATGTGCCCCACGTCTCGGCTGATTTTCTTCTCCTAAGGAGCCTCCACCGACAGAAAAAACAACCCATTCATCTAAAATAGTTTGATTTTTATCCAAGGCAACCCATTTCATCCCATTTGTATGGTAAGGATGGACAAATTCAGGTTTCCAAATAATTTCTAAGGGAAATGGTGCTATCGCTTTTTGCATGCTTTGATCGGTAAGATGCCCTCTTCCAGTGGCAGCTAAACTTCCCCAGAGTTCAACATAAAAGCTTGATGCTTTTGGGTTTCTTTTTTTAAAAATTATAGCAGCTTTATTCGGGCCCATTGTGTGGCTACTCGATGGGCCAGGTCCTTCTTTATATAACTCTTTGAGCGAATCCATAAAAAACCTCTATCGTTAAAATATGTATATATAACATATATATATATACCTAAAATATATTAAAAAACAATTGATTGTTTGGCTCATTTTGATTGATCATATATTTAAAACTCCTGATTAAGAGTAATAAGTATATTTTTTAATAAAAAAAATTAAAATACTGGAAAAATGATTAAATTTCATTGATATAAATTGATCCAACTAGGGAGGTTTTATGATAAAGCGGGATAGCCTATTTTTATTTTTTAGTATTCTAATATTGCAAAGGAATACTGCGGTAGTCATACTTCATTAACCCACGGATGCACCATTTCAAAAATAGGGAATGTTCTTGATTTCTTAAATCATAAGGAATAGAGCTTCTAAGACTGTACTATGAGTCTTTTGAATTGGATCATCACTTAACCTTTATTTTCAGAATAAAGATCTATTTTACTTTTTTGTGCCTTATTTAAGGGCTAATTCACTCCAAAAATAAAAAATTTTCTTAGGATTATATATTTGTTTTAATTACATTTATTTAACCAGCCAGCAAATTATTAAAGGAGGGCATTATGCCTAGGCAAAGAAGGACATTTCCTAATCCATATACGATTATTTTCTTACTAACTATTATCGCTTCTATTTGTACTTATATTTTTCCAACAGGAAGATTTAATTATAGAGTAGCGGACAGTGAGGAAATCATTCTTGCAGCAAACTATGATACTTATTCAGGGGATGCAAGGCTTCTTCCAATACCTGGTACGTATACAAGTTTACCTAGCAACCCACAGGGTATCAGCGATATTTTCTTAGCACCTATCCAAGGTTTTCATGACTCTTTAGATATTATTATTTTTATCTTGGCGGTAGGTATGTACATCACTGTTGTGATGCGAACTGGGGCTATTGATGCCGGCCTGAGTAGGCTGACGCGGGGCTTTAATTGGGCGAGAGTCTCTTTTGATCATTATCATTACAATCTTCTTTAGTATAGGAGGAACGGTTGAGGGGATGCAAGAAGAAACGGTCGCCTTCTACCCTATTTTGATCCCGATCTTAGTTCGAGCAGGCTATGACCCAATTGTTGCGGTCTCAGCTATTCTTGTCTCAGCGGTTGCAGGAATTGGATCCTCCATTGTCAACCCTTTTGCTACGGTGATTGCCGCCAATTTTTTAGGCATCAATCTAGGGGAGGGGATGCTCCTCAGAAGCATTATCTTTCTCATAGTTTTTATTGTAATCTTAACTTTTACCCTCATGTATGCCCGCAGAGTAAGGAGAAATCAATCTTCTTCCCTTGTTTATGATTCACTACAATATTTTCAAGCTGATGAGTCTAATGATGCTGGCTCAGGCGCCCATTTTTCATGGAGGCATGGTAGTATTCTCCTTCTCTTTTTCATTACATTTGGGACGATGATTATAAAAATTATCCCTTTTTCTGACTTTGGGATCGAGGGCATGACAACTTGGGGATATTCAGAACTCTCCGGACTGTTCCTAGCCTCGGGGATTCTTATAGGAATTATTGGGAGATTAAGGGAAGTTGAAATTGTAGACTCTTTAAAACAAGGGCTCAGTGATTTTATCCCTGTGGCCTTTGTTGTGGCCTTGTCCAGAGGGATTACCATTATTTTAAAGAATGGCTTGCTGCAAGATACTTTACTCAATTTTCTTTCAGGCCTCCTGGATGGCATTCCTCCCGTTTTATTCGTTGTGATGTGTTACTTCATTTTTATGGGGTTGGCGTTTATCATCACCTCCACTTCTGGCTTGGCGACTTTAACGATGCCAATTATCGGACCTTTAGCTACTGAGCTCGGGGTTCCTCTCCCTATCGTTATTTCCTGTTATACACTAGGATTATCGATGGTAATGGCCATTAACCCTTCTGATGCCATTTTAAATGCCGCCCTCACAATGGGAAGAATTCCTTATCCTAGATGGATGTCTTATATGCGACCATTAATATTTATTATGATGGTTGTATCATTAATTATTCTTATTACAGCAACATTAGTCTTAGCTTAGAATATGCTCCTAACCCTCTAGAATCAACCTAGGGGGCTAGGCCTTGTAAAAATATTAGATTTTAACTATTTATAAAGGATCAATTATGAGGCAACGTTCAACGTGGTTTCCCACACCATACACCATTATCTTTGCAATGACAATTTTAGCTGCCATTTGTACACATATATTCCAAGCAGGCCGATTTGATGCCAGAGTCGAGGGAACTGAAAAGACTATCCTTGCGGCAAATATATCTACCTATACTGGATCTGAGCCGCTCATCCCAATAGAGGGAACAGAGAGGTTTAAAATACCTAATAGTCAAGATGTGATCCTGGCCACAGATATGACGTTTGATCGCTTAGGAACTAAACTTTTACCAATTCCTGGAACCTATCAAGTCTTAGAGGGGAACCCTCAAGGAATGACAGATGTTTTTCTAGCTCCGCTGAAGGGTTTTAAAGACTCTTGGGATATTGTCATTATGATACTGGTCATCGGGGTTTACATTACCGTTTTGTTCCGAACAGGAGCTATCGATGCGGGGCTTCAAAGGCTGGCACGTCGACTGCGGGGTAGAGAGTCTAACATTATATTGATAGTGATGATTTTTTGTAGTATAGGAGGGACGGTCGAGGGCCTCAATGAAGAAACTATGGCTTTTTTCCCTATATTGATCCCAGTCTTAGTGGCCGCAGGTTATGATACCATTGTCGTTGTCTCTTGTTTAGTTGTAGGTGCTCTCATGGGAGTAGCGTCTTCTATTGTTGACCCATTTTCTGTAGGAACAGCAACAAAATTTTTAGGGACATCCTTAGGAGATGGCATCGTTTTAAGGGCCATTATATTTTGTATTATATCTGGAACTTCCATATTCTTTACGATGAGATATGCAAGAAGGATTTTAGAAGATCCTACTCGCTCTCCTATGCATCATTTAATGGGAGAAATTAGGAAACTTAACCCCTCATCAGATGGGGATGAGTTAGAGTTTACAAGAAGACATCGGATCATCCTGATCCTCTCTTTATGCTCCTTTATGTGGATGATTTTTAGTGTGATGCCTTTCAGTTCATTTGGCCTTGCCTCCATTGAAATAGGATGGTGGTTTAAAGAACTTGGAGCTTTCTTTTTAGGGATCACCGTCATTACAGCGTTCATAGGGCGCCTCAAAGAGCCCGATATCGTTGATACAATCAAAACTGGGTTGAGTAATTTTGTCCCCGTCGCTTTTATTGTTGCCCTTTCTAGAGGGGTAAGTATTATTTTACGAGAAGGCCTACTGCAGGACACTTTACTACACTCTTTTTCAGAAATGCTTGTTGGAACGGCCCCTCTTGTGTTTATTATTTTATGCTATTTCTTTTTTGTTGGCCTTTCTTTCCTCATTTCTTCTACCTCAGGCGCAGCTACATTAACCATGCCCATCTTAGGGCCTTTAGCGACCATGCTTGGCGTTCCTTTTTCTGTTCTGATTTCTTCCTTCACGCTAGGTATTTGTGTATATGGCCTCATTGACCCTACAAACTTCGTCTTAAACTTTGGCCTTACCGTAGGTCGAGTTCCCTATAACGCTTGGGTCCGATTTATCTGGCCACTTGTGGTTATTGTTATGATTCTGTCTCTTATTATTCTAAGCGTTGCTACCCTTATTGTGACATAGGACCTTCTATGATTCAAAAGATCTCACTTTCTACTAGCTATTCTAGTTAGTAGAAAGTTATTCATATTCACCCAGACTAAGATTTGTAGTTATAAATATCCACCTATGTGTTATTTTTACTCATTTTTTGGTTGTCAATTTTAAATCTCCATATTTTTAATTTTTTATATTGTTATCTAGGAGGAAACAATGCAAAGTAATAGCAGGTATTTTGTAACGCCATATACCATTATTTTTATATTAACGATTGTAGCTGGGATCAGTACACATATTTTTCAAGCTGGCAGATTTGACTATCGAACAGAAAGTACAGGTCAAATCATTAGAGCTGCGGATGTTGGTAACTATGCAGGGGGCGAAGAACTCTCCCCTATAAGAGGGACTTATCAAGAGTTAGAAAGTAACCCTCAAGGGATAGGAGAAATCTTTACAGCCCCTATTCAAGGTTTTCATGAATCTTGGGATATTATCCTACTCATCTTGATTATAGGAATCTATATCACTGTAATCATCAGGACAGGAGCAATTCAAGCTGCGCTACAAAGACTGGGCAAAAACTTGCGTGAAAAAGAACCTCGCATCATCATCGTTATGCTCATCATCTGTGGAGTTGCTGGAACATTGGCGGGGATGGATGAGGAAATAGTGATCTTATTTCCTGTCTTAATCCCTATCTTAATCGTAGCAGGATATGATGCGCCTTGTAGTGGTAACAGTGATTTTTGCTAGCTCTTTAGTGGGAGTCGCAGCCTCTATTTTGAACCCTTTTTCCCTTGGCGTTGCTACAAAATTTCTAGGTATTTCTGTAGCAGGAGGGCTACTTTTCAGAACAATGCTGTTTGTGACTCTGTCAGTAATTTTAGGTTGGTGGGTGTTAAGGTATGCTAGACGCATAAGAGAAGACAGAACTCTCTCGCCAATGCACCAGTTAACAACTGAAACCACTTCTCCAAATGCCCCCTTAGAAGTTCCTGATGCTCCACAATTTACTAAAAGACATGCCATTATCCTAGGGTTAGCTCTATTTTCTTTTATTATAATGGTTTATAGTGTGGCTGTTGTTGAATTCCAACTGACTCCCACGATCATTTACTTTGGTTATTTTTTATCTGTTTTTATCTGGATCCCTTTTAGTGAAATGCTTATGCCTTCCCTCGAAACAGGTCGATGGTTTAGTGAGTTAGGATCTTTATTTTTAACGATGACGGTCTTTACAGCATTTCTAGGAAGACTGAAGGAAGGGGATATCGTCGCTGCCATTAAAGAAGGAATGGCAACCTTTATTCCTTTGGGGTTCATTGTAGCGCTAACTGGTGGAATTATGGTGATTCTCAGAGAAGGGCTTATTCAAGACACAATGCTCAACTCATTTTCCTCACTTCTCGATGGAAGTTCCCCAATTATCTTTATTCTTCTCTGTTATTTTTTCTATATGGGGCTTGCCTTCCTCATCAACTCCCCATCAGCTATCGCCGCCTTAACGATGCCAATCTTCGGCCCAATCGCTCTTCTGCTGAATATTCCTTTAACGTCCCTTATAGCATCTTATACTCTTGGAATCGCAGCATCCGCTCTCGTTAACCCCGCTGGATTAGTCTTAAATTCAGCCCTCAGTTTAGGAGGAGTTCCCTACAGAGTATGGCTCAGATTTATCAGGCCTTTTGTCTGTATTATGATTGTTATTTCCATTGTTACTTTAATTACTGCATCTTTACGATTGGCTTAAATGTATTTATGATGTATCAGAAGAACTTGCTTTTCAATTACTTTTCAAAGTAATTGAAAAGCCCATCAGCCTCACCCCATATCCACTTAAAATTTTTACTACAAATATCTCCTTTGCTAGTATTATCTGCGGTCCGTCCTACCGAGAAGAAATCATCAATTCAATTAATAGTGAGACTTATTTTTATACTTTTTATAAAAAAGGGATAACTATTTGCTTTTATCTCTATGCATTGATTAGATTTACTTTCAATATAATACTTTATTTTAAGGAGGAACAATGCAGAAGAGCCCTAAGTGGTTTCCTAACCCATACACGATTATTCTTGTATTGACCATAATTGCTGCAATTTGTACGCATATTTTTCCAGCAGGGCGATTTGACTATATCACAAAAGAGAGTCAAATAATAGTCAAAGCTGCGGAGTACGATTCTTATCAAGGATCCGAAAAACTTTTACCAATACCAGGAACTTATCAGGAGTTACCCAGGCAATCCTCAGGGAATATCTGATGTCTTAAAAGCTCCTATCAAGGGGTTAACAGACCCAAATGCACTCGATGTTATTATTTTTATCTTATCGATAGGCGTATACATGACCATCATAATGAGAACTGGTGCCTTAGATGCCGGCTTAGCAAAACTGACCGAAATCTTTCAAGGAAAAGAATCAAAGTTGATTTTATTGGTCGCCATTTTTTGTAGCCTTGGTGGCACGGCCGAGGGAATGTATGAAGAAACGACCGCTTTTTACCCCCTACTCATCCCAATATTAGTGAAGGCTGGGTATGACCCTATTGTTGCGATTGCAACTATCTTCGTGAGCGCCCTGATGGGAGTGGCAGCCTCGGTTGTCAACCCTTTTTCTACGGGTGTTTCAGTTGGATTTTTAGGAGTTTCTTTAGGAACTGGGTTCGTTCTGAGAGTCATCACCTTATTCATTGTTTCAAGCGCCTCGATATGGTTTATTATGAAATATGCCAATAAAATTAAGAAAGATCCTACAAAATCTCCCGCTTATTCTGCCATACAGTACTTTAAAAATAAAGATATAGAAGAAACAACTTATCTCTTTACCAAACGGCATGGGGCCATTTTATGGATCTTCTTATTCACATTCGTCATCATGATACTGAGCATTCTCCCATTTGAAGACTGGGGTTTGCCAAAATTGCCATGGATCGGTGGATGGTGGTTACAGGAAATTGCCGCTTTATTTTTTACCTCTGGTGTGATCATTGGGTTGGTGGGGAAACTTAAAGAACCTGAAATCGTAGAAACATTCAAAAAAGGGCTCAGCGATTTTATTCCCATTGCTTTTATTGTTGGATTGTCAAGAGGAATTACGATCGTCTTAAAAGAAGGGCTCCTTCAAGATACCATTCTTAATTCTTTTGCCCAGCTCTTAGAGGGAACTTCTCCTGTGGTATTTATTTTGATGTGCTATGTGTTCTTCTTTCTGATCAATTTAATCATCACATCGTCCTCGGCACTAGCGACCCTGACTATGCCAATTATAGGGCCTTTGGCCCATATGCTAGGAGTTCCTGCGAGCGTGCTTATTACCGCTTTCACCCTGGGCTTAGGGACCTTAACCTTCATCAATCCAGCAGATCCTATTCTCAATGCGGCCTTGGCTATGGGAAAAACATCCTTCCCTCAGTGGCTTAAGGTATATAAATCTTATGCATTGATCATGGTGGTGATCTCAGTATCGATTTTAATTATTGCAACATTGGTTTATACATAGAAATATCCTTTAAAGTGTGATGTTTTCACTCTATAGAAGCCTTTGTTGCTTGGAGTAAGAATAAAAATTTTATTCTTACTCCCTTTATTTGGGTAGATTTACCCCTAATGTAATAAAACTTATTTTAAGGAGGACAAGGATGCAACAGAAATCAAAATGGTTTCCGACACCCTATACCATTATTTTTGTGTTAACAGCGATCGCCGCTATTTGTACACATATATTTCCAGCCGGACGTTTTGATTATAAGACTAAGGATACCGGAATGCTCGTAAAAGCTGAACAGTATGATTCTTATGACGGATCCGAAAAACTTTTGCCCATTCCGGGAACTTATAAGGAGTTACCCAGGCAATCCTCAGGGCATTGGAGCGGTCTTAGCAGCTCCCATTAAAGGGTTCACGGATCCTGCCGCACTGGGCGTGATCGTCTTTGTTTTATCCATTGGAGTCTTCATCACAATCGTGATCCAAACTGGGGCGCTACCCGCCGGCCTAGGAAAGCTGACCAAAGCTCTCAAGGGGAAGGAAGCCCTCTTAATTTTAGTGGTCTCATTATTCTGTACAATACGGGGAACCGTCGATGGAATGTATGAAGAAACCCCAGCTTTTTATCCATTATTAATTCCAATTTTGGTCAGCGCTGGATATGACCCGATTGTTGCTATTGCGGCAATTTATGTTAGCTCTCTGATGGGAGTGGCCTCTTCTCTAGTCAACCCTTTTGCAACGGGAGTGGCTGCTGGCTTTTTAGGAGTTTCTTTAGGAACAGGTTTTGTGCTCAGACTGATCACCTTAATTATTCTTTCCGGCTCTGCGATATGGTTTATTATGAGATATGCCAATAAAATTAAGAAAGATC
Organism: Philopotamus ludificatus; assembly: GCA_022495035.1. NCBI lineage: Eukaryota > Metazoa > Arthropoda > Insecta > Trichoptera > Philopotamidae > Philopotamus > Philopotamus ludificatus. The sequence continues at coordinate 19,302 of JAGXCT010034033.1, forward strand.
CTACAAAATCTCCCGCCTATGAATCGATGCTCTACTTTCAAACTCATAGAGAGTCTTTAGAAGCCACGGCTCCTGAATTTACAAAAAGACATGGGGTAGTTCTCTTTATCTTTCTCATGACCTTTGTCACTATGATTTTAAGTATTCTTCCTTTTGAAGACTGGGGGCTTTCTAAAATCCCTTATATCGGGGGATGGTGGCTTCCACAACTGGCGACATTATTCTGCACATCGGGAGTGATCATTGGAATTGTCGGTAAATTAAAAGAGCCGGAATTGATTAATGCCTTTAAAAAAGGCTTGAGTGATTTTATTCCTATCGCTTTTGTGATCGGCTTCTCACGAGGGATTACGATTGTCCTTAAAGAAGGTTTATTACAAGATACAATTTTAAATTCTTTTGCTACTCTTTTACACGGAGTCCCTCCTTTAGTATTTATTCTACTATGCTATTTCTTCTTTGTTTTTGTGCATTTGATTATTACCTCATCTTCAGCATTGGCCACTCTGACAATGCCAATTATAGGTCCATTGGCCGTGATGTTAGATATCCCTTTAAGCGTACTGATTACTTCTTTCACGCTTGCTTTAGGGACTTTTAGTATCATCAACCCTGCCGATCCCATCTTAAATGCGGCACTCACAATTGGGAAAATTCCTTATCCACAGTGGCTTAAAGCGTTTAACCCTTATTCCTTTATCATGATTGGGATCTCACTTGTGATTTTAACAGTTGCAACGATTGTAACAACCTAATTTTCTTTAACACTCAAGAGAGAGATCTGCGTTCTCTCTCTTTGACTCCCATTTAAGCACATATGAAGGATACAACTATGATTACGAAAAAAAAAATGAGCTTCCCAAGCCCTTATACGATTATTTTTATCTTAACGGCGATTGCAGCTATTTGCACCCACATCTTTCAGGCAGGACGATTCGATTATAAAGTGCCGGGTACTGAAACCATTATTAAAGCGGCTGACGTGGCTTCCTATACTGGATCCGTACCGCTTATTCCTATCCAAGGAACTTCAGACTATAAAATACCTGGTACAGAACAGATCATTAAAGCTCAAGATTTTGATTCTTATAAAGGATCTAAAAAGCTTTTGCCTATTCCTGGTACCTATCAAAAACTAGAGAGCAAGCCTCAAGGAATTGGAGCTGTTTTATCGGCGCCTCTCAGAGGGTTTACAGATAAAAATGCGCTACAGGTCATTGTTTTTATTTTAGCGATCGGGGTTTATGTCACGATTGTGATCCAAACCGGGGCTCTCGATGCGGGTCTTGGAAGACTCACCCAAAAACTTAAAGGCAAAGAATCCTTATTAATTATTTCGGTCGCCATCTTTTGTAGCATCGGAGGAACTGTCGATGGGATGTATGAAGAAACTCCAGCTTTTTACCCCCTACTGATCCCAATTCTTGTCAAGGCAGGCTATGACCCTATTGTCGCTATTGCCGCTATTTTTGTGAGTGCACTAATGGGAGTGGCCTCTTCTGTTGTCAACCCATTTTCGACAGGGGTATCCGCTGGATTTTTAGGAGTCACTTTAGGAACAGGGTTTTTTCTGAGAGTGATCACCCTATTTATCGTCTCAGGATCCGCCATCTGGTTCCTCATGAGATATGCTAATAAAATTAAAAATGACCCAATGAAATCTCCCGCTTACGAATCGATACAATATTTTAGCTCTTTAGAAACCTCTACACAACAAGAGCTCCCAGTATTTACCACACGACATAAATTGATCCTGATCATCTTTGCGATTACCTTCATTATCATGATTTTGAGTATTCTCCCATTTGAAGATTGGGGATTAGGAAGACTCCCTTATATAGGTGGATGGTGGCTAGAAGATCTTTCCAGACTCTTTTTTACATCAGGAATTATTATTGGAATCGTCGGCAAGCTTAAAGAACCGGATCTTATTCAAGCGTTCAAAAAAGGCCTCAGCGACTTTATTCCTATTGCTTTCATTGTAGGGTTTTCAAGAGGGATCACCATTATCCTTAAAGATGGCTTACTCCAAGACACTCTCCTTCATTCTTTTGCCACGCTCCTTAATGGAACCTCCCCTGTTCTATTTATTCTACTCTGTTACGTGTTCTTTTTTATCCTACACTTGGTGATCACATCGTCTTCAGCCTTAGCGACCCTAACGATGCCAATTATCGGGCCATTAGCGATGATGCTAGGAGTTCCTAACAGTGTCCTGATCACCGCATTTACATTAGGATTAGGGACTTTTAGTATGATCAATCCAGCGGATCCTATTCTTAATGCAGCGTTAAGTATGGGCAAAATGACTTATCCTCAATGGCTTAAAGTTTATAAGAATTATGCTTTTATTATGATTGCTCTCGCTGTTATGATCTTAACAATTGCAACCTTAGTATTAACATAAACTATTACTTGCCCTCACAGCTCTATCAATAGAGATAAAGCCGTTGAGGGCCATAAAATATTTCTAGTCGAGGAGGATAGAGGGATGCTCTCATCACCTTGATTGTAAAGGCTTGTACCAAGCCTCCCTCGCCCTATAATCGTCTGTAGACAAAACAAAACCCAGACTCTATCAATAAAGAGCTAATGCTTTTATTATTGATAAAAGCGTACCCTAACACACGATGATATTTATCTTTCATCCTGTTTTTATTATAGGCCAATGTTATACCGTTCTGATTTTGGGATATCATTTTTTGAAGAAGCTCCTTCGCTTGATGCCCTCTTTGGTAGACTTCTTCCAGTTCTAGGTTAAAATACTTTGCTTGTTTTTGAGCCCTCGCTTTTGATGGAGGAAAGGAACTCCTTACTTCAAAACAATCGAGGTCTTTAATCCTCACCTTGATACCTTTTTTACGATGATTTAAAGATCGAATCGTAAGTGTATCCCCATCATAAATACTTTCCACATGAGCTTTTATAACACGAAAGTGAGAGTCTTTTAGCGCTCTTTCCAAAGTGACTTTTGGCTTGAAATATTCGCTAAACACGATCAAATAAAAGAATAAAACGAAAATAAGCCCTGTATAAATCGAATAGCGCTGTGTTTTTGATCTCTTCACTTCTCTCCCTCTAAGAGTAATATTAGTATTAAATATGATATTTATCTTATTAATAGTTATAATAATGAATTATGAATTATATTTATAATAAATACAAAATTATAGGGGGAATGTATGCAAAGAAGAATACTTCTCACTGGCTCATTAGGCCAAATTGGTTCTGAAATTGCGGCAAGAATGCAAGCAGAATATGGAATAGATAATGTAGTTGTCTCCGACTTAAGAAGGACCGATAACCCTCTTTGTGCCGGCCTTTTTGAAGAAGTTGATGTCACTAACCCACAAAGAATTGCTGAAGTTGTCTCACAACATAATATCAATTATATAGTGCATTTAGCTTCTCTCTTATCTGCGGTTGGAGAGCGAAATCCTCAGTTACTCTGGGATATTAATATGAATGGACTATATAATGTTTTAGAGGTCGCTAGAGAAAGACAAATTAATGTCTTCACTCCTAGTAGCATTGCTGCTTTTGGGCCTAGTACTCCAAGGGATAATACCCCTCAGGACACTTTGCTTAGACCGACAAC
>JAGXCT010034034.1:0-13823 GCA_022495035.1 Philopotamus ludificatus
GACAATGGGAGAGACGTGTCCGTCGGAACAACATCTGCGGAGCTGTATAATTTTTCAATATCATTTGAAAAAGAAAGCGACATAGGCCACGAAGGATATTCGCGAGATTTACGGTGACATACTGGATGTCAGGAAATGCCAACGTTGGTTCAAATAATTTAAATCTGGTAATTTGTGTATGGAAAACGAGCCTCGAAGGGGACGACCCGTCCAGGCGCATGAAACAGCCGTGAATTCTGCAATTTAAGACGATGCTGACCATTGAAACATTATCGGAAAAGATCAGTACATCCTGGTTCAGTACTCAGAGGATCCTAAAGAAGTTGGAAAAGATGCAAAAAGAAGGTGTTTGGGTTCCACATGCATTTCACGCGCGACCTCATGTTGCGAAATTGACGTGTGAAAAATAACAGTATCTTGGATGGGTAGCAACGGGGTAGTTACATCCTCCACACTCGCCGGATTTCGCACCATCTGATTTTTACTTATTTCGTTCTATGGAACATTTTCGAAGAGATCAAAATTTCAATTACTTATAAGAGGTGAAATACAGACCTTTCAGACTATTTTCAGTCAAAACGGTCTTACAAGAAGGGCATGGATGATTTGAAAGAATAGTGGCAGAAGGTTATAGATAATATGGGGAATTCTTTTCGAATATATAAGAAAAGTTAATTGAAGGATAAGAAAAATTGTTTTGAATTTCATCGAAAAAAACGACATTATAAATGGGTACCCCTGATATATTACAATTACTTGTTGACCAAGTAAGAAAACCTCAAAAAATATGCTTTAAAATTAAAATTAAGAGTGTAAGAAAATACTCTACAGACGACTCAACTTGCAATGTAAACGGAACCATATAATAAAAACAAACCAAAATTTACATATTTATCAAATTCCCAAGCAGTCGTCTGTTAAAGATCTGGGTATTTTGTTATGAAGTTAAAATTTGGCTTACATGTATCGGGCGTATGTATGAGATCATTGAGAATGTTAGGCTTTTTCTTGATAAATTCTCATTATTTACATGGCACTTTAGTTATACGATTATATGGGCGACTTATGACGCCTCGAATTCCCTCAGATTAGGGAAAATGCAAAAGAAATTCTTAAGATATCTCAACATTAAGGAGTTTGGATTCTAACCCAACTGTTACCCCAAGTCATAGGTCTAGGGCTGCCTGGGGTATTAACTCTCGAGAAAAGAAGGTCGATCTACTTGGCAAAGCACTTCTTCAAGCTGTTGGTTGGCGCAGTACATAACCCTCTTGTACTGTGCGAGTTGCCATTATGGTCGCCACCTCACTACCATCGAGATCGTTCGCGTATGCTTTACTACTTTTTTTTATTATTTTATATCTATATTTTTACATATTTCTACTTTTATTTACATAATATTTTGTATTTCTAAATTAAACCCATGTTTTATTATTTTATTATTATGTTTTAAAGCGTGATTAGCGACTTGGGTTAATCTGTATTGCCAAACACGCATTGTTTTTTTTATGATAAATACATACATAAATATAAATTTATTTATTAAATCACAATTTTATCGATTATTTAGTATTGTGTCCAATTGATAGAATATTGAAATCTTATAAGCCGTGAAAATTCAAATTCCAAATAAGGATTTGGAATGCCATACAATCACCCGGCTTTGTCGTTCGCTGAATAGCTTCCCAGTAAGCGGACTCGTTTGCGAAATCCATAATTACAGAGCTGTAAATCAAAAGATTAATCCTCTACGTGGAATTTACACATTCGTTCTAGGAAGTGCAATGTAAGTAAATGCTGAAATTCAAATTTCAGTCCATTATTTCACACCGAGTCTGGTATGACGCCAGTTTAGTTGATAAATAGTTGTAACCGGCAATTAATGCGATGCACGGGAGCAATGCTAATTTTCGAATTTTACACCCAACACTGAGATTATTCAAGTTGAGCGTGTCGGGTATGGGAAAAGTTTGCGCCATGGATGAGGTTTTAGACGCTCGGTGCTAAATAACTAATTTCTAGTGTGGAAATGAAAAAAAAACTGTGTTACACAACAACTAGCGTGTTGTGAAAACCCTATTAAATATGTAGTATGTTCAGAAAAAGCACTCCAGATTATATGTTGTGATGTTTGGCGACATTTAATTGCAATCCCTATTTTTTTGCGTCGATTCGTGATCGGATAAAACTTCTATTCACAATTGCACACAAGAGTCCCAGCAGTAATCAAACCAATGGAAAGGAAATATAAGTCGAAACACGCGAAGATGGCTTTGGAAATGATAGATACTGATCTTATAGGATTCAAAAGGAATTATTATTGTCGAATATAAATGAAATAATATGAAAAATATTATTGCTCTCAACTATAAAAAACAGATAGTAGCAAGCGAAATAATCCAACATTTATTTATTTAAATGTATTGTAGCGTTTAATAGATTTATTGAAATATTGCTGTATATTTAGTTGATGAGATATATACAGTTACGGCTCGTGGGCAAAATATTTGGGGGTGTTCCCGAATATTTAAAATTTAAAAACGTATATTTCACTCATATTTTTAAACTGAATATCCATCTATCGTAGATAAATAAATAAATTAAATTAATAAATATACGCCAATATTTTTGAGACTGTCAATTTGTTTTTTCATTTCCGCAAATCAATCATTAATTGTTAAATAAAATGATATGACAATAGCCTGTGTGATAATGATAATTATTAAAGTGGATGAATTATTGGGGGAAGTATATACGTTTAAAAATTACAAAAATATTGAAAATATGGGTTTAGGAATTGGATCGGAAGATTAACGGTTAGTGGAAGTAACATTACCCCATATAAAAGAAAAGGATATGATTATACCGGCGAGAAGGAAATGATAAGAATCATTTAGTAAAATATTAACTCATTACCTACGGGGGTCGTGGATTCCACGTTAAAGGCGTTTTTGTGTCTGTCCGGGGCGCGCATATCGCAGGCTAGACGACATTACGCGTTTGATCGGCTGTAACTTTTACAACGTTTTATTTTTTCAAATATTTTTGTATCATTGTGATACCTAGTATTATTTTTGTTGAATAAATTGTTACTGATGTCATGTCGTATTTTTTCCCTTTTATTTATGACGTTTCTCAGCATTCGGAGCTATAAAAAGAGCTGTTGTGGATAATAAAAATGATGGCCTATCCCAGTGACGCAAAGGCTAGTGATCTTGAAATTACACACACAAGCCTTCTATATAATTATTTAAAATTTAACTTTCAATAGACCATGTTCAAACCATATTTAATAAAACTTTTAATTCGGCCCGTTTCCAATAAGTTTGGTAATCTTGCTATAGGTTATAAATATTTTTTTTGCATTTACTATCCAGTAAATTTTGATTAATAAAAGAGTTGTGAAAAACGACGTTTCATAAAATCCCCCAAAGATTCATATAAAATATTAGAAATTAGAACTAAAAATAAAATTGTGTTTTTGAAAGCTTTGGGAAAAATTTGATTTAATGAAAACGTTTTAAAACTAGCAGATTTTCAGACTCTAATTTTTCTCGGTCTAAATTATTCATCAAAAAAACTCTCGACAAATTTTTACCACGAAACAAAATTAGGAATGCATAATGTATAGCGAATATGCTTAAAAGTTGTGTCATCTAGAGGTAGTTAACTACTGTCGTCGTTCTTAAAATTGCTAATATGCATATTAAGCGCGACGTCGCTCCATCCTCGGCGGTCAACCTCGATCGTCGAATGCTAAGTTCGCAATTAGATTGACGAGAAAGGCGTCGCGGCGCCGGCTTATTCCATATTCGTTAGGTCATCTCCCCAAAGTGTGTGTAAATTTTTCATTCCAGGAATATAAAGTGGCCACTTAAAAGTTGGAAAGTGGTCCTGGGCCGGTGCGGAGCCCTGGCCCCGGGGTGGTCAGGGTGGTCAGGGATTGTTCGGACGTAAATAACTGAACTTTGGAAACAATAAACCCTCCGGCCTCTCTCCCCCACCTGACCACAGCTGACCCCACCGCCTATCTACCTGCCTACCATAAATTGCGTATTGCTCGAATTATTACCGAAGACAATGCTGGCCCTTATCGATTGTGTTGCAGAGCGGGTAATACCCGGGCGTGTGTTGCATTGTACCAGTTTGCGGAGAATACGTGTGACATTATCAATTTGTTGCGGAACAGGTGGCGAACAATACGAGTGAAGTATTTCACCGTATTTCAGAAAATACTCAATTTATTATTTCATTCATAAATATTTACATTATCATTATTTTCATATCGCCCTAGACGAGTGGAATCAGCCTCCACAATGTTTTCTTTAATAGCGTCTGAAAAATAATACAAATATTGATTGTTATTATATTTTTATGTAAATACGCGAAAAAAATATGCAAAGCCATTAAATATTCAATGCTTCGAAGCGAGTTTACTAGAAAATGTAAACTTAATTTGTAATTTATTTTGTTTTTACACGGGCCAATTTTCGTTACCTCTATTTTTTTTGGCACATTAGTGTTAATTTCGTCATTAATTTTATTACTACTCTTAAGAGAATATACGGTTGAGGTAGACCACCATTATTACGTTATAAACCGCCTACGGAGTCAAAAAGTTTCAGCTATCAGTGATTTAAATTAAGATAAAGGTGTCTGGTGATTTTTTATATTTATGATCAAATAATAACAATAACTTTAAATTAGCCAAAATTATCTTAAATAGGTGGCAAAGAGATTTTTTTCCGATGTAAGAGAAAGCGGTACCGCTTAATAATAATATTTATACAAATATGATATTCATAGTAATATATTCAGTCACACCCCTAAAATCAATTTTAGGGGTCTGAATATAGATCTTGGTTTATCATGGAATCAATGGCAAATATATAATAATGATATTATATTTTTATATTTAGATATATATAGAATACTTTTTTATTTAGATATTTGATATATCATATTATTTAAGAAAAAATAAGTCGATATTTTTGAATGTGGAATATTAACTCATTTTCGGAAAATATTAGTTAATGTACCTTTAAGTTAGATATTTAATTATTTTACTATGATGAATGGATGGCATAAGAGAAAGATTCCAAAGCGCAATTCATCCATATAAAGATTTGATAAAGATTCTAAAGATGCAAGGGGAGAATGCGTCTTTCGCATTAATATTCCTCCCAGTGTCAAACCACGACACTGGTTAATTATAATTATATTTTAGTTCTATTGAATTATTATATTATTTGTTTATAATTACTTATGCAACAAAGGATAGATGGCATTAAATTAATTTATTACCTACAAACCATAATAGCCGGTTGAATATAATCCTTTCTATATTAAAAATCTCCCTCTCAATGGTATACAATATCGACGTTACAATTACTATCTTTGTATTAATTATGAATCAAAAACAATTGAAAAAAAATTCTATAATTATTTTTCTATTATATCAAATGAAGCATGACGATTTTGTCTTACCTAAATCCTTAGAGAAGTCAATATCGTTATTATAAATAAAACAATTATTTATTTTTAAACACGAAATGCTTTAGTTGTCGAAAAACGATAAGGCTTAAAAATTTGAACAATATTACTATGTACTCTAAACTACTTCCAAGCCTATAACAAAAAAGAAATATCAGTTTATTGCCTAACAATTCACTGTAATTACTTCACCATGTTATAAAAGGGGAAAAAGTTTATTTTTAGTTACCTTTACGTCTATTTTAATATAAATTTAATTATTTGTCAATAAGGTTGGTTTTAGTTTACTAACACTACTGTATTTAATTTATTTTTTCTATTAACACTTCAAAAAAGCCAATTCCAATTAAATGATAAACATCTTAAAGTTTCATAATTTGTTATTACTGAGAGTGGTTTAAATGCCTTCATATCAAATATAAATAAATGTTCATCTTATTTCAAAATGTAAATAAATATTAATAACATAACACTTCTAAAAATAACCCGTTAAATCTTTATTAATTAGAAGTTATTTATCATTTTTAATCGGGCAGCAGTGCACTTCACTATAAAAAATCACTGCAGTGCAGAAGGCAATGGGTAACCACTGCACTATATATTCTCATGAAAACCATGTTCATGGTCCTCCATAATGCAAATTATGCACATGGTCACGTTTCTCAGAAATGAGGAAAAGTGGATTAATAGTTTATAGAATAATAATAATAATATTTAATCGCTTCACGACTTTAAAAAAGAATTCAAAGGATTCAATTTTAAATTTTCGTTAATGAAATTAATTTAATACAACTGAAAATATATTTTTTAACAAATTCTTTAAATAGAAAATGATTGAATTGCAAAAAATATATCATGGCGAATTTTCCACAACTCACAATACTAAAATTGTTTAATGTTATATTTTTTTATCCTGTGTATAAGATTTAATATGTATTTATGAATATAATATTGTAAAATTTAGCTTTACAGGGTGTTATTATCATTTTCACCAACAATTCGGCGTATTTATTGTATACGCATACACGTAATACCCAAATTCCGCGACATGCCAAGTTCTACCCCCACTACGCCCCCCATTCTCCGATTAATAACGAAGCTGAAAACGATCGGCCGCACGTCGTCACAAATATTAAATAAGGCAGGGTGGGATATGGAAGGGAGGGCCAAGGTCATGAATAAAATATGGTACGATTGTGTGTAAGTTATGATTGCTCGGTACGGGGGCCCGTGTAATGCCTTTATTGCGCCACAATAAAACTTGTCCAACAGTAAAGTTTCCCTGTTTTTGTCCTCATGCATTATGTACAACAGGGACGATTTCCCGCTAAATTTCCTATGTGTTTCGCAAATAAATTATTAACGATCGTTTTTCGAATCTTGTCTTTTTGGTTCCAGGTAATCATTCTGTGCACGCACAGGGGACAAGGGTGAATGCCAGGAAGTATTCTCAGGAAAAAAATGATTAATAAATACCTATAGATATATATCAAAAAAAATATTGAGAGTACATACTAATGAAAATTCATATGCAACAATAATTCGAAGCAGGGGTCACGTTTGAGGCGGGGGTAAGCCGCTTTGTCCTAACAAGTTTAAATGCCATAATTTTTGATATACGATAAAATGAACACAATAATAGAGGATAACTCCTATGGCCGGGTTATCGCCTCTCCGGGGAGAAGGAGTTCGGGTTTCACCTCAGCAGGTATAATGTATGGCCACGGTTCGTGCGGTGAAACCGAATCCTGCTATATGCTGTTTGTTAAATCTTTAAAATGAAATTAGTGACCCGGGGAGGATGTTGTAAAATGCCAAACTTTGTGTTAAAAGTTGGAATGCGAGCGAGAGTTAAAAGCGATTTAAATTAATGTGATATCTCTGTTTTATTAGCAGAGGCAAATTTTTGAATATATTAATTATTTCAATTATGCAAAAAGTTTATCTCATGAATAAATTGTATTAATCTCATTTATTTTTTAACTGTGAGTAATGATAACATTTTTAAATATATGCTTAAAGTACTATCAAATAATTTAAACACATATTTTTATAATGAAAATCTATCATTAAATACCAATATAATATTTGAGTACAGAACAACCACAATTTCCATATACTATTTACAGATAATACCCGTCTAATCGCATTACTCAAAGTACCTACACATACTACTTAAACAGATGAGCGTCCTGAATTTTGATGAAAAATTAGCTGAAATAAGCCGGGTATGCTTTTAAAAGATTTAGGCAGTCGGTGTAGTCGTCTGATGAAGCGTGGAATGTGAGAGGAGGGCCGCCTTTCAGAGGAAATACCGCGTCAGGAGTGCTGAGCCTAGAATTTGGAGAGAATTTTGTGAGCTGGTTGGTGTTCGTGTGTGCGAGAGGATTAGAGTCGGCTCTGGTACACCTGGTTCACTTTGAGCACAGAGGCACAGTGGCCCACAAAGAGAATATCGTGACGAGACTTGACTGACTGGCCGCTGTCATCATCAGCAATTAATTGTTACCGCTCTGGTACCGGGACAAAGCTTAAGGGGGAATTGTATTAAGCTTTGATGACAGAGCCTCGTATGTAGCCAAGTTTTAGTAAGCTGCTAATAATTTTCAAGTAGGGAAGCGCTCTTGTTCTTTGATCCGCTTCCCCTCTCACATAAGGACCAACGAGCAGGAAGTATTTTAAATATTCTTCGTTCATATTACATCCTTGGAAATAATAAGAAATAAAAAGAAATTTAATACCGAAATAATTGTAGATTACCAAAACAATGCAATTAATAAAAAGGAAACGCATATTATTTTTGCTTACGGGAAATTTAACAAACAAATTTTTCTACCATAATTGATCGGAAATTTTTTTTTTTTTTGACTAATTAGATTTAAAATTTAAACAAACCATCAAGAATGTCTGTTTAAAAACATCAGATTTTGAAGACAATTTATAAAACCGTATTTATGATTTTTTTCTCATTAAATAATTTAGCCATTAGTGTAAGATGTATATTTTATTTCACATAGTGTCGTGCAAATCTTTTTTCTTAATTAATGTAAAAAATATATTATTAAATACATATATTCAGGTCAAAAGATCAAACCTGTGACATTTAAACGGTAAATTTTATTAATTGAATAAATAGTGACTAAGTGTTAATAAAGCAAAAATTTTGAGGTTTTAGAATTATATTTAAGGTATATTTTCAGAATATATTCAGGGGCAGCTTGATCATATACACTGCGGAGTTGTAGCACCCCCAAGAAAATTTAAGAATAATATATGTTTATTTATTAATGTATTAAGATATATGTGTCTATTGATTATAAATTATTATTATTTAAATTGCCTTCTAATCCAAATACCTGTCTTTGGCACCTGGAGGGCACTACGCGATCTCCAGCAGAGACGCGTCCAACTCAACTCGGAGGCCAGGATTGCGATGGATGTCCTCTAGGTTAACTAGGCTCTTCAATACAGGTCAAGTCGCCAGCTATAAGCCCGCGAGCTGAGTTTTCAACGCGCAAGTTGTAACAATAATAATCGAACGTGGTTAGGACCGAGTCGTATTTACTTTACCGTCTGATCGGAAGCTAAGAGCACCTCCGGTAGCAAATCCGTCACCGAATCGGCACGGAAAGTGGTCTATGCTCCTCATAGTTTTGTAGAATCTACGAAATCATGATTGTGCCCAATCGCGATCGCGACCACGTCTGATACCGACACGCGATAACACAACTCAATTTATATTTAGTGTTACGCAGCGCAGTGTAGAGGAAGATCGCTGTTTGCTCGTCAGCGCTACCAGCGTCGTGTATCAGATGGATGCGCGACGGCAGCGGGATAGGGGAGGGGGTCTCGTCGATAAGAGCTGTGTTTCACTGCAACTCGGAGCACTCTTTGCGTAGTGGTTTCTTTGCACCATATGCTACTTTATTTTATTTTAAAATGATTATTGTTATATTGGTAGTATTTAGTATTATTATCTCATCTTATTTTTTATGTTTTAAATAAAATATGAGCGAAATATACTTTTTTTAGGTGTTTAATCCTCCGCAGCACACCCACTATACTCCACTACTTATAGTTATAGTTATGTGCTAATTGTACGTAGATGTAAATTTTGATATTAAGAATTTAAATTGAAAACTATGAAAACTTATAAATAAATAACATCAATCCGAAAAATACACTAAAAAATCGTATATTTATGTAAAATTATTCGTTAATCATATAAAAATATTTTCAATATCTTTTTCTAGATATAGTTCATAGTACTGTCTTATTTTAAGCGCACAGTAAAATCTAATGAAATTTTTTCAAGATAATAAATATGATTGAAAAAACATTTTCACGTAGTTGTTTAAAAATAGTAAAGCATTGTGGAATAGAAAATAATATTCAAAAGTTTTTTTTGTCGTATGATTACAGAATACATAGTATATATAGACATAACAATCGTATAATAATAAATAATATTAATAACAATAATCTATAATAATAATAATAATAGTAATGATGATAATAATAAAAATAATAGTAATAATAAAAAGGTTTTGAAAATCCAATAAATAAACTGTAAAAAATATTATTCATACATGTGTATTATAATTTAAGTAGGAAAAATAATACTAATAATACGTTATGATTGTTATTACTGACATGTATTGTTGAATTCCTTAATAACGAGAAATATGGTATGCACTTCTGTATTTTTTGTTTCATAAGTTGTTTTAACATTTCTTAAGATGGCGTCATACAAATCTGCAGGTCCCATTGAAACTTTGAAGCTTGTTCTCGTTTGGACTGAACGTCATTATATTTGTAGTTGCAGAATAAATATATATTGTTCATGTCATCATTGCCAAGTGCAAGATTTGTTTGTGGCCCTCGTAATATTATAATAATAAATTAAATTCGACTACTGGCCAGTATAAGTTATTTCAGTTAATGAAAATGAGCATAATTATTACATTAATGAGTGATTACCTGGCTAGTCGACAAGTATATTAAATAACCCTAACTAAATTTGATTTAGGTCATCAATCTAATTATTCTATAATGAAACCATTATGGCATAGAGCAGAGTTATTGCAATAATAGCCATGGGATGAAAAGTTATTTCGATATACATGTCAGAGTATTTGATGGACAGAGATAATTGAATATTTGGTCCACACACGTCAGGATATATTCGCATTCCTTCACATGTGCACGTATGTAAATTAAATCTGTCAGGAATTTAAATTATAATCCCTTTAATTGTCCCAGTATTGCTTTATTTAGCGTTCCTCTTCGCGTTTAAATTTAACAATTTGTTCCCGTGTTGCGAGACAGTTGCCGTGACGGGATTAGTAGTTACGCCGTTCTACCCCCGGCTCCTCCCGTGACAATACGTCTAAATATGTAACGAACGGATTAAGAAACATTAAATTCTTACCGTGTCAAATATAATATGTGAATTAATATGGTGCTGCCATCCGAGAACATGATACGACTATTTGTTTGGAACACATGTGCGCATAAGATTTTAATTCTACGAGTCGGAAGAGTATATCTCGTACCAAATTGATTTATTTCGATTTTTTTCCCGTTATATTATATTATTCAACACAGAGCAAACAATAAAGTACTAAAGGATCAACCATCTGAAAATAATTTCATTGAATCTTCGCCCTCAAAAAATTCCCCTAAAACGGATTTCGTTGATAATTTAATGGAAATTCCAAGTAAAGCAAAAGGAGATTAAACTTCTATTGGTTTCATCTATGTACTCGTTACTTAAATAATACTACTAAAATAATATATAATTATTTATCAGTTTATAAAACAATATAACAAAATATAAAATTTGTCCTCAACCTTTTTTTAAAAGAATTATTTAAATATCATGCTTAATCTACCGTGCCGATGGGACTCCAAGTTTTTGATTTTCTCGAACGACACTTTTAATATAAATCCATATAATATATATTACAAACTTTTTGTATTGGTTCAAAAAAGTCGGAAGATGAAATATTATTAATAATTGTTAAACTTTTTTTGTCCGAAATTGCGAAAAAAAAATAAAAACAACAATATTCGCTTCTGTAGTCAGGTTTTTTCTGGTTTTTTCCTCGCTCGCACCCTGTTTGATATGCCAAGTGCTAGTGAAACGTCTACTAACACGTGCCCCGAGAATTTGGCGATCGGTCCACCGGCGGTGTGTCCTCAGTCTACCGCGAGACATAGTTGAGTATGCGTGTCATTTACGCGTCATATTGATTAGTAGAAAAATATCGACCAAATTATGAATCATATCGTGAATAACTATTTTTATTCTTAAAATAATTATTTTTTTTAAAAAAAGTTGAAATGCTTAGGTTTATTTTCATTAAAAAGATACCTCTCCGGACGATGCAGTTGGTTTCGAACCGCCGTGACGGATCGGTAATCATCGTGTTTTTTTTTACAGTTTTGTCGAATTTCTTTTCTAGTAATTAAACATGAGTTGACAGAATCACTTATGATCTGGTTAGGAAGGTTGGTGATTTTTCGACTTTTACTACTATTAGTGAACAATTTTATAACATCAGATTTTTTTAGGACATCAAAACATTCCACACATAGAATTTGACAAATAAATTACCATGTTATAAGAATTTATCATTTCTTTTCAATGATAAAGTGAAATTGCTTTTAAAATACCACGTATTCTGGGAAATCGGTATTTTTATAATTAAATTATAAAATGTATTGAATTTTATATAAAGATATTTTTTATTAAAATATGTATGTACACATAATATTTATTGGAGTAAATAGGATTTTATGTAAAATTATTTTTATTATTTATTTTAATTTTGTTATATGGATTAGCGAAAATCGGCGATTGCTAAACGAAAGCTTATTTGCCCTTTCCACTCCTCCTTTGCCCTCACTCGACTGTCCTCTTCTATATCTTTCACGAATGACGTCACAAAGAAAACAGGCGGCAGAATTGAACAATGAAGTTAATTAAAATCACTGCAGGCAGTCGGCAGTAGTACAACACACAAAAGATGAACAAAAGACTGCTGGGTCCTGGCACGCTTCAGATTTCCCTCTCGAATGAAAACTGAAGAAACACACGTTCAATTTAACCGTGGCATAATCAGAAGCTCAGCTTGGGGTCTATTCATTTCCTGGGACGATAGGCTCATTGATGAAATCTTGATTGAAAAATTTGCGAAATTAAATTGAAAAATACATACATAGAAATATGTTCCTTTGTTTGCACGACAATGGGGTCTGAATAAATTTTTCATAAATAAAAGCTTCAGGGATATCAATTTTTGCCATGTTGCGACATCTCGAGTGCATTACGTATCCGGGATCAAGTGTGGATATTGCATTTAAATATTAATGTGACAATATCCAGGACGACAGGATCGGTAACGCGAAGAGTGGGAAGGAGGTCACTGGTCCCCTGCTGGTTCCGTCTGATCGACTCACATCATAATGCATTCGGGTCACGTTTCCGTGTCGCATGTTGCATGCTGCACGGGATTTGCAGATGCTGCAAACAGTCGTAAAGATCACAGCATGCCGGAGGATATTTATGGATATGGACGAAATGAACCCGGCTCTGTCCTATGCATCGGCAATAGCGTGTCCCTTCATAATTATATGATTAAATTGTTTGATTGTTATATTTATATTATCATTTTGTAAATTGAGACTAACAATTACATATATAAGTTAAATATATATTTTTATTATTTATTTATAAATACAGTCGAACTTCATACTAGTACATCTCATAATGAGTAATTCACATAACGAGCAAAGAAACTATAAAAATGTCTCTCCTAACGAAGAACGTCTCACATAAAGTGCGACAAGAAGAGATATAGAAAGGATTACACATTTTTTAAAATTGTGTGCAGCAATATTATTTGTGCAGAGTTTAACAACGAGAGCGAGTCCGACTCTCACATTTTTTTGGATATTAACTTCTACATCAACAACTGTTTCAAGATGATTAAAAAGCCGTTGAAAGGGGTTATCAAAAAAAACCACTCACTTCTGCTTGAAAGAAGCTTTACTCGGAAAGAAATGATCGGAGAAATGTCTAATGTGACATTCAAGAGTTTCAGACAGTATCTATATCTGAGATTGTGTCTTTGACCATGACCATGGGACTGAAAGTGAATAACAATAAAATCGACGAGTTTTTTGAGGAGCACAGCTAAGATCTGACTACCGAAGAGATTATGGAGCCGCATTGTATTTTACATCAATAAGTTGTAGAGTAGAGTTTGTCAGAACAAGAGAAAGAAAAGGTACCAGCAAAAGCAATAATCTTCGGCAATAAGAGA
>JAGXCT010034035.1:856-14955 GCA_022495035.1 Philopotamus ludificatus
CGGTTTTTTGTAAAGAGTTTCCCTCTCTTGGCCATTGCTGGCATTGGACGTACATCTTCTACCATGTTGGTATCGGATCTTACCCTCTCGACTGTGTCCAATATAACAATATAAGTAATTACCCGTAGTTCATCTTTCCAAGCATACAAGACGTACAAGGGTCCGTATTGAAGTTCTGCACACAGGTACCAGACATAAATCAAAATCCCAAATTTTAACCAAGGATAAATCTGATTAGAAATGTACGTGTCCGTTTCGATTATCCGTCAGGTCTCTCTCCTCATTATTAGCCTTAATAATCAAAAGTAAACTGTATATGTACAAGGAAAATCAACCAACACTATACATACACCAAAAAACAGCCTAGAAACTATGCCGCCAAACGTATGGGGCTTCAAAATCATTTAAGGTTAAAACTACTTTGAAGAACGACCAGAGTCAATGTCTGTATCTTCTGACAAAAGAGTCAGAATTTTTTATCTAATAAATCTCCTAAAAAGGATATTTGGTACTCTACTTGATAGTAGAGAATTATGTTTCATACGATAAAGATCTGTACGAGAAAATAAGGGTTACAACAGAGTGATGTTGCTGCGGATCAAGAGGAATAGAGGATGTTGCTAAACGTGGCCATGGCCGTGTTAACTTCAACTACAACTAGGCTCTATTAAAAAAACTCTAGAAATCATCAACATAATCGATCTCACATGTAGACCTGTATTTTTTACTCTAATAGACAAGTAAATATACTAAGGTTTTATAAAGAATATTTGGACCTGTTTTTGACGACAAGGAATGGACTCTATTCACAACAAAGTTTTATTCTCAAGAACATTCCTATTTCTAATGAAAAGGAAGACCAACGCCGAGATCTTAGACTGTATACTGAGTTGAGACTTATTACTGTAGATCAGGGCAGGGGGGCGCCGACCATATGACCAAATTGTGCGGCGCACACAGGCGCCAAGAGGATTTTTTTTAAATGTAAAATAATAGTTTATTGATTAATACTTATAATAGACATTAAAAAATATGTAACAATATAAGTGATTGGCCGTAGTTCGTCTTTTCAAGCACAATAGATATACAGGGCCGCAAAATGTGTTCTGCACACAGGCGCCGAACATTGTCAGTGCGCTACTGGATTACATTGATGAAAACGTCATCGTATCTACTCAAGGTTTTTGCTATGTATAGTCTTCTTCCAATTTGGTTCACAGGTATTCATTTAAGCGATCCAAACATTGGTTTGTAATAAAAAAAATGACAAGAAAACTATGTGTTAAAATTATTTTTCATATAATAAATCAATTTCCGACAAGTATCAATATCGAATATACTATTTTTTCATTCTAATCCATTTTGCGTTATAATTTAAGCCAATCAATCATAACATAAGTTATGACTTATAGCACATTCCATTAACGACAGGCTTTTCAAAGGTCACAGTCACATTTCGATTAATATATCGATACATATGCCCGGAGGCAATGACTTATGATTTAATGCTGCTGCAGAATAATAATAAATAAAAATATGGAATGTCTTGGGCACATATTGACCCCAACAATGCGAGGTCGCAAAGCCACAGATTTAACAATAGGCGTTGAACAAAAATTGAATATTTGGCAAGGGTCAAAACGCGCACGAAATTTCAATTATTCCATTAAGACGTCTGTTCCTGCATTTTGCGAATTATCCGCGAGCCTTACATAACAATGCAACGTTTGCAGAAATTATAACATCGCTTCATTGTGCTGCAGAGGCGTGTTGCAATATGCATCTGATGAAATATTGTGTTTTTCGTGAAACATGACCATATTTTTATTTTATCAATAATCATCTGTAAATGTCTCAATGGGAGTTAAATGATACGGGCAAATAATATTTACCACGCCCCAGATCGCACAAAAAAAATCATGAAAAACGTGAGAAAATGTATCAAAACATTGAAAATTTGGTCACGATTACTATATTAAATGCATAAAAAATAAATCAGATTATGTTTATAAGTAAATAAATACGATTTTCTCACACTAATAAAGGCTATCGTAGCGAATCGATGATGCACAGATTGCAACAAAATTCATGTTTTGATATTTTAATAATAAATTATTTCCATATAAAATCTAGGACAATGGTATTAAATATATGGGATCCGATTAAAATATTAATGGTTCTGTACGCATCCAGGGATGCTGTTCATTCAGATAGATAAAATAAATTTATAATAGAGACCTTCGAGCCGAGCGATGCATTTATATTTTATCCAATAGTGTACACGTACCCTATTATTCAGAAGAATCATTGAATGCAATTATTGCAGTGCGTAATAACACGCAAGTGTCTTATCAGAACAAAGATTCTCAATATAAATTCTGTATTATTTAAATCGAAAAATTAATGGATAAATTATGTTAACCGCTTCAGTGCCGTAAGGACACCGGTGGCCGCTGTCTTTGCGTATTAACGCTCTATTTATATAATATTTTCTGGCTATATTTTTTTGTGAAAGTCAATTGTGTTTTTATGTAGACGGAATTACGAAAAAACCCATTTTTTTTAAATACACCGTAAAATGTTTTTCAGCTAAAAAACCTCGTGGCACTGAAACGGTTAATATACTTAAACGGCTTTATTGAGTCAAATATTAGAGCAAAATTGATAGGAATGCTTATGATGCTGGAGCATCAGGCCCTCGACCAATAGGGCCCCAGAAGGGGCCCCAAAGAAATCACTCATTATTTTATTGATTTTTTTGTATGAGCTTCTGTTTCAGCTTCGCTTGTAAGATAAAATTCAAGTTTCTTTAGTAAATGTATCGTTGGATTGTTTACTATCAGAACCAAGTAGAAATAGAAAAGTTTACTAACTATTAGGAATAAAGCTTAAATTTCTATTTGATGTAGGAGACAGCAATTTCAAATATAGATGATGATTGTATTAAATACATCTCAGATCATAGTAATATTAACATGTGAGACGAATTAAAGAATGAAACTCATAGAATATATTAATTTAATCATAAATCCTATAAAAAAATGCTTAAAATGCCCAGATATAATATATTTAATTTAATCTATAAACATTAATCTCATTGATATTATTTCAAATTTGTATACCATTCTAAAAATCTAGTTAACCAACCCGTCAAGGCGGCTCAAAATCAACCGAGTCGTCCGAAGGGGGTCTATCAGAGACCCCGAGCATTTCAAGATCTTGACATTTTTATATTTTAATAGTTATTCATGATGTGCCTCATAATTTTGATTTTTTAAGTAATAATAATCAATATGATGTAAAAGACACGTCTTACGTGTCTCGCCACAGTTTGTGTTCTCGCGGCACGTGTCATTAATACGATTCACTCGCACTTGGCACATATTACCGGATGCGAGCGAGAAAAAATATCGCGCCCATGGCAACATAAGCGAATATTGGTATTTTTTTCGCAATTGTGGACATTAAAAATGAAAAAAAGGTCAATTAAAAATGATCAATAAATACAGATCGACTTTAAAGAGATGCAAGACTTCTTATTTATCTATTCTTTCTATAGAAAATGACTGTCTTGCTCTTAATGTCTTGCCTATTCCATATATTATTTTTTTTATAATTCGTCTTCATCCAATTAGAGAACCGTTAAGTCTCCTCATTCACTCCATTATATGCTACTAGGAGCCCCTGATATATATTTAGCAACAGGCCCCAAAAAAGTCACCATCTGTCTCTGATCGTGAAGACAGAAGACAGACAAATCAGTTGAAAGGTAAATTAATTCTTAGCCCATTGACAGTGATATATGTCCAGACAGAATTCTAGGGTCAATATCACTATCATAACTTTGAATGCGATACTCTCATCCGATACCGACCGCATTGTCACAGTCTCATATCCCTACGACTATCGTGTAACTCGACAATAATTCTCAGTGTCGTAAAACGTCTTGCAAAACTGGTAGGGCGATTTACGACAATTTTATTGAAACTGAAAGTTCACCCGCGCCCATTCACAATGGCATTCGGCCTATACGCCGCTGACATTTATTAGAAAGGGAGTGACGTTTAATGTGCGGCGCATGCGCAGTAGTCGTATCGGCCACGTTGCGGTTGTCTGCGCACGCGCCGCGCGTCGATCTAGATCTGACATGGCCGAAGGACGTCAGACGCAACGTTGAACAGGGAATGTGGCTCGTAAAACGTTTGTCTCGCGGAATTATATAAGATAAAACTGAAAGGCGTGATGTATCATGTCTGCGGAGCGTCGTGTTTATTATCTTAACGAACTGAAAACATAATAAAACACAACGACGATTTATCGTCGACGTTGACTAATTGAAAATATTGTCGCCGATTCGGAGAATGTTGAACGAGTTTTTATAACATAATTGCAGTTAAACAAAATGAGATGCAGCTGGTTAATGCAACGATTTTGTCTTATTAAATTATAGTGAAACGAAAAACAACCATGTACAGTAAACCTGCTATAGCGCGCTTTTATATAGCGAGTGCGATAGCCTCTTCTAGAGCGCTGTTTTCTACTAAACGCTAAGTCGTGAAGCGATTAAATATCAATTCATTTTTTGTAAAATGAAGGTCTTCAGTCTCCATCTCATCCCTCTGTTGAACAGCTTCTCAGCCGTCAGCCTCAGAATTCTTCGGAATGGTCACCCATCCGAGTACTATCGGCGCTCATTAGCGGTTAACTTAACTATCGTCATCAAGCTATGACGGGTCATTATGCACACTAGGAAAACCTAAAACCAGTGGCTCTTAACCTGGGTTCGATCGAACCCCAGGGATTCGTTGAGTCAGTCTCCCGGGTTCGGTGAAGTTCAAAACACACACATACGTATTGAAAAACCGCATACCAAGACGGCTTGGGTCCCCGCGGTATGGACACGATATAGGAACCCTCACGTCACTGTGAGACTAAGGTTCCTTTGGCCAATACGCCCAGCCAGCGAGTGTCTCGTGGCTGGAAAATGATGATGATGATACATAAATATACGCAAGTATATTTTCCAATAGCTTTTTGTCATCATCATCATAACAAATAACCCTCCAGGGGCATTCAATCAATAAATGAAGAAAATATGTTTATCTTCTCAAGTTATGGAACAAATTGTGACCTAGAAAATCGATCTACAATTATTAATTTATAATTTAAGTTATTTAATAATTGTAATTAAAAATCCCTATCCCTAAATTTTGTATGGAAGCCTAAGCTTCTAAAAGGCGGATTTTTATAGCGCGGTCCCGATCTCTGCGCTATAAGAGGCTTGAGTGTACAAGGTTTGATTAAAAAATAATAGATTTTCTGCGTAGTGTGCTCAGCGATTTTTTGTTTGTAAAAAACACATTTCCCATTCCCATCAGTGAAGAAATTTAGAAAAACTTTTTATAAAAAAGACATAAAGGATCTGCAACAATTATAATTAATATGAACATTATAAAAAAAAATACTTGTTGAATGTAAATTATGCTTTTAAAAAACCACTGCTCACAAGTTCAAACTTGAAAAGCTACTGCACCAAACGCTCCTCACATTTGGCAACTATGGATCGATCCAATCTCAATTTAAATTCGTCAATGGATATTGGAGTGGTGAGAAAAAATGAATTGTTCCAATATTGGAACAATTCGTTTTTTGCAATTTTCTTGAAAATTTCAAAAAAATATAGAATTTGGCCACATGTCTCAAAAGGATTCTTCACTGCTCTGAGATGCAAAATGCAGAGAAGCCCTTAGGCAAATCATCAATTGTCTACGTGTCAAAATTAGTCACGATCTTCTGACATGAAGATTCCGATTTATATTAAAACTCATGGGATTGTAAATAAAAAATGATTAGCATATTTTCGATATTTAAAGGTTATGATTTAAATAAAGAATAAATGCTGAGATGTTGAGATGCATTGAGCTGCATATGCTGCATGCGCAACATAATGACATTTAATATCATTTAAATCACAATGTATGTATTTATTGTCCTTAATTTAATCGTGTTGACCTTCGAAATCCTGTTAGAAAATTGCGTTTGTTTCGATTTTTGCTAAATCACCGCGTTTAATTTAGTACGCGCAAAAAAAATCTATTTTAAAATATTTGTTCATGTGTTAAAATAAGGCTCATTAGCGCTGTCTTTCTTTGACAAACAAAACCAAACACACTTATTTAATTGCGAATTCCATCGATAGCCTTCGAGTGTTGCCAAAAAAAAACAACCATGCATTTTTTTTTTAGTATGAACAAATTGTGTCGCACATGAATGGACGTGAGAAAACACGAAAAACTCGGCAACGCAACACACATTACGGTAATGGTATTTTTATTTGAGTTTTCGAGATGTTGCGACGGTGTTTCGTTTGGCGCCGACGACGGAGATCGATTCACTTTCGCCGGGGGGATTCAGATCGATTCACTTTCGCAATGCTCGGTGCCCCCCGCGTTGGAAATAGTTTGAAAAACTGTTTGAACAAATGTTTAACGGTGGATAATCGCTGGGCTGGTCAGTTTTTTTTTGTGTGTGGCAACACTGATCCGGTGTAATTGGGCACGAGTGCGAGTCGTGACTCTAGACAACGATTGACAAGGGGCGTTGTGAGGGCGATTGGCGACCTTGCCAACACGTCAACTTAGACCAGATCTCTGACGTGACATTTGCACTCACACAGGGTGTTTAGAAAACATTTGCAATCAAATAATTTCGAATATATATTCTTTTTAACCTATTAGACCCCGCGATTATTTTTTTACACTGGCAACACCAATTTGATAATATTATTAAAACAGATCTTAATGAATATGAATAAATGTCGCTACAATTTCAATAAAAAAAATATATAAAACTTCACGTGAAATTTACTTAATTTTGCGTCAACGGCGTATAACTGTGTACTTACAGTTCGAATGCCGTAAGGCCACGGGTGGCCACGAAAATATAATATGCATAGTATTTACTAAGTATATTTTAAGTGAAAGCGAATTTTGTCGGCAACTTGAAAACAACCACGTCGTCCGAATGGGGTCTATCAGAGACCCTAAGCATTTCAAGTGAAGATATTGATGAATTCTTCATCGATATATTGACATTTAAAAAAAAAAAAGAATTATTCAATGAATAAAAATAGTTATTCTTGATATGCTTCTTAATTTGGTCGATAGTGCACGTGTCACTAGTATGGTTTCACTCGCATCGGCACATCGTACCAGAAGCGAGCAAGAAAAAACATTGCCCCCAACGTAATAGACGCGAATATTGTTTTTTTTTCGCAATTGCTGACAATTAAGGGCAATAGTTATTTATAATATTTAGTATTTAGACCTTTTTAGACAAATACAAAATGTTTGTGACCTGTAGGATTTGTATTAAAAGAGTTATTTGAGAAAAATCAATACTTGGGGTCCCCTTCTCATTTTTAAGCCATGCGGATTAAAAAAAATATATAGGCATAGAAAATATTTTTATAAATAATTTACGATGAACCCAGGCGAGGGGTTACACAGAGGTTCCCAATCTTTTTCGGTTTACGGCTCCCTTAAAACATCAGATTTTTCGCGGCTCCCTTAGTACATGAGATTTTTTTCAAAATTGTTGACTTTCTTAAGAAAACCTAGCGCAAAAAGATAACCCAAAAATTTCGAGAATTGGGAATTCCAACAAATTTTCCGAATTGTTTAATTGAATATTTCGCGGCGCCCTTTATAAGGGCACCGCGGCTCCCTGGGGAGCCGCGGCTCACACTTTGGGAAACCCTTGGTTACTATGTAAAAAACCATTGACTTTATTCAGAAAAATTTAATTAAAAATTATTTCTTCACTGATAACGAAAACAATGAGTTACTTTTAAATTTTTATTTAGAAATATAATTAAAAGTGATTTTTTGTGCGAATTTTAAAACAAATTTCACCGCTTTAATACATTTTTATAGCAATACGACATTTCAGCGCAGGACAAATCGGCGCCGACGATTCCACGCCAACAGCGACAAAAAAAACTCTTTGATTTTGCATTGAAATTGGATCTTAAAATTCGCATAAAAATAATTATACCGCGTAAAAATAGTATAAAGTATATTTCATTGATAAAAAAGTAATAAACGCATTACGAATACCCTGTATTTCCAATATACAATATACATTCACCAATAATTTAAATAGCCAATCCGTTTTAGGATCTAGTATATAATTTTACTATATTATCGCCGATCTATAGATCAATAATAAGGAAATATTTGATATAGTACAAATTGCAAAATGTAAAATTTGCATCAGACGGTATAAAAAATAAATATTTATATCAAACCGGTCTGAATAATGATATAAATCTATTTTTTTTTAGAACACACGAAACTAGTTTAGCCATGTCTCAATATTTTAATTAATCATGTGATTGAATGTGATTTTAATTGAGAAAATCTTTAGTTGACGAAATCTAATATATATGATTTTTCTACATTAGCGAGAATTGCCGGATCCGACTGATCTGAAATCGTAGTATATAATATATGCTAAACCGCCTGTAGGGTAATTGCTTCAGGGGTATATAACATTTTTAATCAGTACAATATATTTATAAATTAAACAACAATTTTTTTTGTTTAATTATTAATATAAAATTCGTGGCATTTCTGGAATCCCAGAAGGCTCGGTAACCAAAGGGTTAATATTATATTGAATCATGGATATGCGATATGACTAGAATTTGCGTTGGATTCTATTACAGTTTGCGGTGTATGACATTAATAATTTTAACGTAATCGCATTGACAGATGACACAATAAGCAAATCAATGATAATGCACGCAAAAATGTGTGTTGTGCAAATCCGGTGACATTGTAATTTATGCAGTTATGAAAACGGCTGTGACCCATATTGACTGAAATGTTTCACTATTCGTGTCATTATGACCGAAAACGTGATCAATGAAATTCTAGTGAAAACGGCCACTTTAATAATACATTTTTTATTCTTTGCCATCTCCGTCTCGCTCGTTCGCTGCAATTGCATAATTTCTCCGTACGTACACAGAAAATGACCGAACGCTTTGTGAGATCCATGACCGTGTCATTATGAGAGAGAGACCGATTTCGACAGGTCCCTCGGACATAATGGAGACATTACGTTTTACATAATATCGCATCAATAGTTAAAAGATGACTGTGAAGCGATGACGGTAATAATAATAATAGTAAATGGTCAAAAACGACATTAGTAAGTACGTGAGCATTTTTTCAAAGGTCGAGGTTGAGCGTCTACTGTCATAATTCATTGGACGTAATGTCAACGCGTATAAATTGCGTTAAACAAAGCATGCGTTATTAGAAATTATCGCGCGATTGGACGGATTAGTGAAAAGGGGCGTGTCTGGAGCGCGATAAAGCGGGGCACACACTACACGAATCATTATTTTATTATATTTATAAAATAATAATACTCGGAAATGCATGATTTGCATAAATTCAAATGCATTATTGCAACGATTTACATTCTAAAATGCGGTATGTGAAATGTGGAATTCCTTGATTTTTTTTGTTGCCATTAATACATATATATTCATATGTTGACCCTGTGTTAGCTTATTAAAATGACAAGTTTTATTGTCTCAATGAATTCAAGCAGAGCAGTGTCATTAAAATCACTTTTTGCCCGTATTTATATTTAAATAATAATACGTCCTTATATATATTATTATTTAATAACGCATAATTATAATAAAAAAAAGTGTATGTGCATATTTTAATAAAACCAATTTTGACCCTGCATTTTCTATTGTTATTGAAATTAGACGTTGATTTGATTTCGGCATGTTAATCTGACAGTTCCGAGGTCCGTAGCCCAGAAGGTCAAACACGAGAGATCTCGGTACAGGATATGAAATCACTGGGTGCTAATGACTAGACCTTAATTTGTCGATTAGGCATAGTCTTCTTTTTTTTATATCTATCTCCGACGTCCATTACTTTCGTTTTGATATGTAATGCAATAAAGACGCGTTTCCATTAAGCGTAATTTAAATGCAATCTAAGCAAATCTACGCATGATACTTTCTTCTTAATTGATCGATAGAATCAAAACAATATTTCATCAAGGAGTCAAATAATATATAATTAATTAAAGAGCTTTTTAATTGGCAACCCTGACACCGTGCACTGAATACGCGCTACAACTGGCGCCGTACTACACGTATAAATTAAAGCAGCCAACACACTATCGATATATTTTATTTTGTATAATAAAATCTTTTATATATGAATAAAAATATACATAATTAATAATAAAAAAATCAAGAGTGCTTTAATTATTTTTAGCCTAAAATTTCTTATCTCAGATAATTAAATTACTTTTAGAGCATCCTGGTACTCGCTGTCGCCAGCTGTATCTCTGGGTATTCAAGATCTTGAAGGATTAAGTTACCCCACTACTTTCAAGGTCATCCCAAAACTAGCTTCAGCAGAATCTGCTTCTACAGGTTTTGCGGATTGCCTTGGATTGATGTCATATAGCATACGTATTAAAAATCAGAGGTCTACCTTCATCTGGGCTCCCTGAAAGACCACGATGTATATTTCGATTTATTTTAGTCCGTTTTTTTCTTTTTAACCTAGTCGTACCGACGGGGTATATTGAGTCCCCCAAGTTTTTTTATTTTTCTCTAATCCTACAAGTTACAAAATTTTTGTATTTATCTAAAAAAGTCTAAAGAATAAATATTAAAAATAATCATTGCAATTTATTGTCTGCAATTGCGGGAAAATATTTATAGCAACAATATTCGCTGCTGTTGCCACGCGCGCGATTTTTTATCTCGCTCTCGCTGGGTAAGATCAGCCTAGTGCGAGTGAAACGGCGATCTACACGTACTCAATCTGCGATGACATTGTCATTTACTCGTCATGTTGATTAGTTAAAAATAGAATCGACTAAATCTATTTTTTTCTTAACATGTTGCGGTCCGGTGGACTCGAAAACGCGTCTTTGCGGGCCAACGTAAAAGTACGGGGGACGCGTTTTCGAGTCCTCGCTGGCGCTGATGTTTACCGAGTGTTATTACACTACACGGACACGCAGACCACACTTTGAGAGGTTTGAACTATTATTTTATTACATAGAGATAACCTTTAATAAATAATGATAAAATTATTAACGTAACTTAAATGATATCAGAGTTACATAGATTTAACTGAAGTACTTAACTTTTGCTATTTTTTTCGCGTAATCGCCCGGCCCAACGCAAAACTCGTCGCGGAACCCAGCGGACCGGAATGTGTTGATAAAAAAATAATTTAAAATGCTTGGGGTATTTGAGATACCCCTTCGGACGACGCGGTTGTTTTCGAGCCGCCGCGATGGATGCTCAACTCGAGCATTTGTAAGGTATTGGAACCCATATTTATGTCAAACGGATCTGGAACGTGCAAAAGTTGTTAATAAAAATCCAGGGCTTCGAACTATAACTGAACCAAAACTTAGAAAAGGCAGATAATTATCGAAACGAAAACCAGAGCTGAACCGAAAAAAAATATCGATGTATTTCGGTTCGATACTCGTTAAAAAAACACAAACAAACATTAGGAGTTGTACCAACACTGAAAAAAACGTTATTTGTTCCGGAACGAAAACGAACTGAAAATCAGGTTTCAATCAAGAAAAGGACTCTTTTTATATGAAGTAATTGATTTTTCTTATAAAGTGAAAACTAACCTCTGAAAAAACATTTAACCCTTTAATCGCCAAGCCAATTATATGGATTTTTACCGTACGCCGTATAACGTAAAAATACAATGAAACGGCTAAACATATCGACATTCTAACAATAACATTGCCTTCAAAAGATGTCTATGCATTAATTTTCATTTAAAAATATCATATTTATTCATAAATAAATTCGTAGTAGCGTTTGCCGTGGCGCCGGGTGGTTAGACGATTTCGCGTGCCTGCACGCCGTGGCGTCTAAACGGTTAAAATAGTGAACATATTGCACTGGAGGGGTTATATAAATATAGAAAAGTAATGCATATTTCAAAAGATCATTAATTGAAAGTGGCTACCACACCTTTTCATGCTAATGAAAATTTCACTTTTAGAAGAAAATTGTGAAAATCAATATTTATAGATATGAAAATGAAGCAATTGATATTTTTATCATATAGTCATTTTAATAAATTTCTCATAATTTGATTATACGCATTAATTTTTGCAAAACAATGTAGAACGCGAGTAAAAAGCTTGTTTCACTTCCTACATCGATTCAGGCCCGAGTGCAGTCAGAATGCATTCTCTTCCCGGTGATCTCGTTCCCCGCCTAGGTTCTCAACAGTGTTGGTTCGCCAATTAAAATGGCACTACCACCAAGTGTCCACCCACTTTGCTTATGTAATTTATAAGTTTCACCGCGAGCCCATTAAAATATTGCACCGCCGCGGGAGCCGTGTGGCGGCCCTGTTCCGAGAAACCGAATCTGTTCCTCGGAGGGCTTCACGTTTCCAACGGCCGCATCTATCGAGCAATCAACAACACGAATTCATTACCACGAAATAAAAGAGGTGTCGAGGCGGACAAAGCAGAGGCGCATCTCTTGTTTATACACGACCGCAGTTTCCCATGTGCAACACACTCCTATCGGATCGCCGGAGAAAATTTGTAACGCTAATGAAATAAAAATACGCAAATTCAAGGCAATCGATCGCCAATATTATTACGCTAATGGCTAATGACTCAATTGGTTATTTTGCGCATAATTTATAAAACCATTATTTCCCAATCGTCCTTCACACCTCTGCATTGCTGAAGTTTATTAACCGCGGAATTCAATATTACAAAAATTATACAGGAAACGCATTAAAATACGTAGTTTCTTTTTTTGCGTCTTTCGATTCAATCATTTCGCTAACCGCAGTGTTAATGCAAAATTTTATTTAAACGTATTTTTTACGCGTACAAAATTTCACAGCATCTTACCGTGCATAATATTGAACGTGTATGATCCGATTTATTTTATTCTAGCACGTGTATATCAATCAATCTCAGGGGATTTAAAAACGAAGATCGCAATCTTGGATCAATATTTTTTTAATATTTATTTATTTAATTAATTGCAATGCGAAACATTATGCATCGCAATTAATTAGCATTCTATATTTGCCTCTGACAAATTACACGTAAAGACCTTCAGATATGAGTTGAGCAAGACGCGAATATATACAATATCCGAAAATTAATCCTCTCTAAAATTATGACATTTTTAAAAAACTAATTAGTCATGACTATTATGATATACACAAACAGATGATGATTTTTTTCGCTAATAAATCATCGCGTTATTACACGAATCGACCTCATTTCGGAAAAGAAGCGAAATCGACCGATATAATTAAGAGAAACATCGGAAAAATCCTGAAATATTTTCGCGAAAAATGCACGTTGCGTAAATCATGACTTAACACGCGTTGCGTTATTTAATCCGGACAATTTTTTTTTGTATTTCTTTAAATTTACGACTCGCAAACATCCGGTGTCGATCGACCGAAATCGAGAATTTATTAATGGGACCAATTTGTTTTGGAATTCGATACAAAAAAATCGGGCCGTTTGATAATCGTGAACACTTTCGGTTTCGTTTTCGGAGGTTAAACGATACACATACACAGTTTCTAAATCGCGGAATAATTGTACACGTATTAGAATAATTAAAAATAAATATTTTAAGAACCGCCGATATGAATTGAATGGCCTGACATGATTTAGCAGTCACGGATTTCGCTTGCAGCCGCTATTTTTCGTAAGTACACACGGATTGATATAATCTATGATAAGGAAACGTACTGTTCGTGATACGTTTGATCTGTAACGTATATTCGTTTAATCCGAATAATTATTTTTTTTAATTATTCGAGACAACAAAAAATATGTGAGCACTGACCTCATTCCATCGAATCCGTCGTCGGATCCGTTGATGGTCAGCACGGGAGCGCGTGCGTAAGCCTTTGCAACTCTTCTATTCCTCTCGAGGACGATGACTTTTGCCCAGATCTCGTCGTCGATCTGAGTCCATTTGTCCAATACTTCTTGTATGTGCTCCTATAAATAAAAAAAAA
>JAGXCT010034035.1:15055-36109 GCA_022495035.1 Philopotamus ludificatus
ATTACTTTCCGGTTTACCTTACACTTATCATCAACTGATAATAATCGCAAATAATTATATGCATACTTGGTGATTTAAATGTTTATAATATATATACTTGCTTGATTCATTCTTTTTATTAAGGTATTTATTTACATTAATAATTTGCATGAACGATGCCTTTTAATTGAGAAACATGATTACAATGATTCTTCGTCATAATTACCCTTCTTTAGTTCTCGTTGTTGATTATTATTATCCTCTCCAGACAATCAACACCTATTCAAGTTATGCTTATGAAGAATAATAATTTATCAGCCAATGTGTATTTTGTTTGCTTAGCTTTTTAAGGATGGGCACAAGTTTAATGACCTTCATGATCCAGCAAAAGGAGAAAAAATGAAAACTTAGTAGTGGATGCAATAAAGTTTGAAAAATGTGAATGTTTAATTATGTAAAACATATCATTTTCTAGGAAAATTAAATAAATAAAGAGTATTTGTCTTAACTTAGAGAGACTTTGCTAACGAAAACGTGGATTACAGTCTTTCCTCTTAAATAATAACCGAAATGATAACCGATTCATTTTTATAATTAATTATCGGGACAGCCGGTTATTTAGGACAAATTCTTATGATGACCTTCGAGAACTGGCAGAACAAAGAAAACGCGAAAATATAACCAAAGAACTTTCTACATATTATCTTAAACTAGCCGTGCCGATGGGGTCTATTTTGAACCCCAAGTATTTTATTTTTCTCGAATAACTTTTTTAATATAAATCCTATATCTCACAAACATTTTGTATTTATCTAAAGAATAAATATTAAAAATAACTATTGTCCTTAATTGTCTGCAATTGCGAAAAAAATAGCAATATTCGATTCTGTTGCCACGGGCGCGATGTTTTTTCTCGCTCGCATCAGGTAAGATGTGCCGTGCTAGTGAAACGTATGAGAAACACTGCTGAGTGGGCGTTAAGTTTACGCATCATATTGATTAGTCAAAAAATCCAAAATATCGATAAAAATATTAAGCATAACTATTTTTATTCTTAGAATAATCCATTTTTTTAAAAAATGTCAAGATATCGATGAAAAATTCATCTGTGTCTTCACTTAAAATACTTGGGGTCTCTGATATACCCCAATCGGACGACGCGGTTGTTTTCCAGTCGCCGGCACAATTCGCTTTCACTAAAAATATACTTAGTAAATACGTCTAGGCAAATTATATTTTCGCAGCCAACCGTGACCTTACGGCATTCTCACTGTAAGTACACAGAAGCCAACGGTGACCTTACGGTACTGATATGGGTAAGACTCTAAGTGTAAATTCCCTTAGTTCCTCGATGCTGCTTATCTTAGCCTTTTGTATTTGTCTAAAAAAGTCTAAAGAATAAATATAAATAATTATTAACCTTTATTGTCAACAAAACAACAATATTGTTTTCCAATGGCATGGTTGTGATGTTTTTTATCGCTCTGTACCAGATGTAAGCGAGAAAAAACATCGCGCATGTGCAAGTGTGAGCGAGAAAAATATCGTACTGTATCATTACTAATATATATCATGAATAATTATTATTATCCATTTTTTTTAAAGGTCAAGGTATTGTCGAAGAATTTATCAAGACTTGAAGTTTTTGGGGTATATTTTCGTACATTCATTTCATACAAAATATATACATAAATAATAAATACGATAATAAATAAATACGAGCCGTCGTAACGAATAAGTTAAATTGTAACATTCAATTTAAACACATATTTATAATCGAACATTAGTTTTTTGTTAAATAATTATAAATATTGGATATAGAAATATTGGAATCATATAAATGATGATTAATTACCCACAATAAGATAAAAATCTCAATATCAACCTCAACAGAAATCAATGGTTTCTATATGACCTTGTATTAAATGCAGATTCAGAAGAGTTACTACGATTACTAATTATTATCTTAATAAAAAATAATTTTGGTTATTATATTTTATGTTTACTTTTTTGAAAAAAAATGTTTAAGCCAGCCGCTTATTTGGGACATTTTTTTTATACCCAATGTGTTCCAATTAAGCGGAATCTGCTGTATTTTAATTTAAATGCATCTCTGAATTTCTTGAAACTTGATTTAAACACTTGAAACCAAAATTGACATTTGCTTAATGTTAAGGAGTTTACCATCAATTTAAGTAATAGCTTTAGTGGCCTCAATGGTAATCAAGCCTTGACAAAAAAAAGTAGCAAACAACGTCTGTTGTGTCTTTCGTTAATTTTGTGGTAAGACATCTCACAATAAAATATTGTTTTTTGAACAGACTCCAGTTGGAAAAAAAAGGATTCAACCATAAAAAGTACATGGATTTTTTGTGGCAGTAGATTAGAAACAGATTTTTAAGCATGTATTCTTAAATTAGAATCTTAAAAATAATTTAATAAAATATATAGATTCGATTAAATCACACGAAAAGGAAGAGAGACATAGCCTTATACTCTTGCATAATGAGTAAGTGTAAAAGGATTAGAAATTATTAATTACTATCTATTAAAAATATAGAAAAAAATTGATATAGATTCGCATGTATCGCTAAAATATTGCCAATACTAATGATAAAAATAAATTATATGATTGCACCACGTGACCAATCATCGCTTTCACGATTGTGGTCCACGATTTCGCTGCGTTCCAGCGATACGTGCGCAATTTTTAATTGCAGATATTTGCAAAATAATATTCCATTTAACTATATACGTAGTAGAACGAATTTGCCAACACTATCATTACTAAGTTTTCAATTTCATGTGACAGACGATACTAATTTGTCCGATGTGCTCTCATTGCCGCGAAACGCGTTCGCTTGTAACTTGTTCACGTTTCTCACGCAAAACCGAAAAAATGCGATTATAATATCATAAAAAAAATCACGGTCGAAAGCGATGAAAGTACTGTGTCGACGACGTCAATTTTAAATTTAGTATGACGCTTCACGCGTCAATTTAACGCGTATAATTATAAAGTATCGATACGAGTATCGATATTTTATGCACAGTATATGGAAACCTTTTACTTTCTTCGCTATCCATCTTGGCGGCAGTGGCAGCTGCGACCTTTCGCCCATTGACCGAATGTTATATTGTCTACGGCCAGCAAACCTGAACGTTTTAATTGCAAATCCGAATCGGACACGCCATTTTTTCTTCATTGAAAACTTTTCGGTACGCTCGAAAGTAAAATATCGAAAGAAAAGAAATGAAAAAAAAAAAAACGAAAGTACAATAGATAATGAGGGAAATCTGCCACTGTTTCCATTCGCATAATTTATTTTGACACAATCGCGCTCTATGAATCGCAGATCTAGATCGGCAACAATAAATGTCGTCCGCCATTAGCATTCCGTGGCATCCACTCAGAAATGCTAATCTCCGGTATTACCGTCTGCGATTAATATGTATGTAACAAGGGAATGCTAATACCCATTGACGTTTTGCAATGCCATAATTAATTTATCTGATTGTTTAGTATTTATTTGCAGTAAACGTACATGAAGATGGCGAGTGTAATGGATGAGGCGTAAAATTATCGTCTACTTGCATTATTGTAATATATGATAACATCATAAACAGACACAATAAAAGCGATAGCTAGATAGATAAATAAAATTTATGAATATGACGATATATATGTACATGAAAAAGCTTTCAGTCAAACTAAATTATACAGTTAATTGTTTAGTTTGACTGAAATTAATAAAATTAATTTATTCTAAAAATTAAAATTTAGACAATCTTACTATAACACTCTGTTTCTAGTTAAAAACAATCTATTTCAGAATAAGTTAAAGCTATTTTTTACCAAAAAATGATTAGGTATTCCAAATAAAATTCCTAGCGCCGATTTGTTCAACTGTTGAAAAGCTCGGAATTGTTCAACTGTTGAAAAGCTCGGAATTGTTTTAATGATGAAAAATTAATAGATCTTTTATTTAAAATTATTATTATTATTGGAATAAAAAGCTTTAATGGTAAAACAGTTACTATTATATCAAAATTTGACATTTAAGAACACACATAAAATAAAAAAAGCTTCACAGATTTTCAATAAAATGAAAAAAAGATAAAAAAAACTTTCAGTCAAATCAAACAATGTAGTTTATAAATTAAAATGACCTTTTTCTATATACCAAAATCCAGAAATATAAATCTAGGCAATCTTACCAAAATCTCGAGTGGAAAATAATCTCTTTTTGAATAAAATTATAGCTATATTTTGACTAAAAATCGATTATGTATTCAAAATAAAACTCCTAGCGCCGAGTTGTTGAATTGTTGAAAAGCTCGGAATTGTTTTAAAGATGAAAAATTAATAAATCTTTGTTTTACAATTAAGCCTTATAGTTTTAAAATTTATAATAATGATTTAAATAAAAATCTGATACATGCTTAGAAAGAATAACTAAATTAACTTTGATAAAGATAATCATTCTTACACAAAAACGGAATAAAAAAAGCTTCAACTATAAAACCGTTAGTATTATTTAAAAAATTGGCATTTAAAAAAACAAACAAATTAGGAAAAAGCTTCACAGATATTCAATAATATGAAAAAAAAGTTAAAAATCTTTCAGTCAAACTAAACTCTATCTTATGTTGAAAATAATCGCTTTTTGAATAAAATTATTGCTATATTTTGACTAAAAATCGTATGTGTTGAAAATAAAGTTCATATCTTCGTGGAAAAAGCTCGCAATGGTTTTAAAGAAAAATAATAATCAACCTCTTATCAAAATTCGAGTCTAATAATTTTTAAATTAAGAATAATGCTCACTATGTTGCTATAAAAACTTAATTAATAACTAAATGAACTCTATTTGAAATAAACATTTTTTAAATAAGGAATAAAAAGAGCTTAAAGATAAAATAACACATAACTTATAAAAAAAAATCTCTACAGATTTTCAGTAATTAATAAAATATAAATTAATTAGGTTTATGATGTAAAATTTATTCTTTCTGTATATAAAAAAAAATACAAAAAGTTAAATTTAGGCAATGTTATCGTAACATTTTATCTATAATAAAAAAATATGTCTATTTTTCGACTAAAATATATAAACTATGTATTCAAATAATTTTAATTTAAGTATATATTAAAAATATAATTCATATCGTCGAAGGAAAAGTCAACAATTGCTTTAAATCAAAAAAATAAGAGGCTCAGATAAAATCTACGAAAAAATAACCTAATTAATTTTGATAATGATAATGATTTTACTCAAAAAAGTAAACAATATAGTTAATAAAATTTAAATTAATTTCTTATTTAGAAAGTAGTAAAGGTACTGAAGAACAAATTAGAGTTTTTTTTAAATTTAATACTGATAATACGGCATTTTTTTAAAACTAACATCAATATAAAAGAAAATCTTAGATCTTTGAACGGCGAAAATAATTAATAATTATCATCGGAAGTAACTTTACCATTTTACATAGAAAATAATTCTACCACTAAATAATTGCAATATTTTCTAATAGATAGATTATCTTAAATCGAACATGTTCGACTAGTCGCTCGCAAAGTCATTCTGAATCGAAAAGCGATGATGCACATTAAAAAAGTCGTTATGACCGCATGAATTTTCCGAAATAAAACGCACAAGATGGCGATTCGTGATTCGCTTGATTTAATTAAAATATATTTTAAGAAAAAAATATAATTGCATTATGAAATAGCGCAATACGATCTGTAATATTGCAGAAATGTATATTTAAATTAAATCGCATCACGTTTGACCTATGTCCGTGTCAGACCACCCGCAAGTGTCTCAACACGACAACTCTTGACACTCACCCCGAGCAACAACAGGCGCCTCAACCGACGCAATCAATTTTTAACTCAAACCTAATACACATTACATAGAAGCGATCTAATTAGAAACCAGGGTCAACGTCGGTAAAAAAGCGGGTCACGGCCCTCTAACAGTCTACGAAATTCATCTCGATTTTTTCCTAAGAAGCCATACACGATCGGCATAATTGCCGCGTAACACTGCACCAATTTCCAATAATGCGTTTAATGGGTTAAATAATCGATCATATATGGAACGTGATTTAAAAAAAATATTAATATTAATAAACGGAATAATATTGCATAATATACACAGGTATGTGCAAAAAAAATAATTAAAAATTAATAGAGTGTTAAATTATTGCTTTTTTTTCTTATACTGCTTGCGATTTCGTTGACGTTGCGTGCAAGAATCGAAACATGTATGCAATTCCGACTATTTTCCACATTTTTCTATATACATAACTATGCGCCATTGTCACGTGACTAATCAATTAATCCATGGCAAATTTATGTCATGGATATGTGCCCATAGAACAATGGCAGAATCGTCTTCTGAACTTTCAAACAAATGCCGTGACATTATCGTTTTGCGCACAGTGCAATTTATTTATCTATATATATATTATTTATATTAAATCGATTCAGACGCCGGCTTAATTCGCCATGACCTTCAAAAATAATTCAGCAATTTATCACAAAGCTAATATCACTTTCCATCGGATCCGGCGTCGAGTAACAGATGATATTTTAATTAATACATTAGACGCGAATGATAATCTAGTATTAATTCGCCATTAAGTCATTCTTGCGAGAGAAAGCGAATTGGATTCGTTTGTTCGGTGAGGAAAAAAAATGCATATACGAAGACAATAGCCCCCAAAAAATTGAATAACAATTTTTTAGAAATTCGAATCTTTAGACTTTGTGTGATTTATTCAAATAAATAATCTCGCTGGATTATATTGCATATTAAATTTTGCACTAGAAATCATGAAGCATGCACTTTCCCTTTTTAACGTCGTCATACAGAACCGGTGCATGCTGCTGCGCTGCAATTTTATGCATTCACGCAATAATGCAAATATATTATTTGTTAAAAATATACGTCACGGGGACCCAAAAGAAATCGCGCCTCTATGAATCTGTTACACATCTTTATAGTAGTTTTTCGATTCCTTTTTGGAAAATACTTTCTGCTTTTGAATCGAAATACTCGTTTTTCTCTTAAAGTGTACTTCATGGACTTGAAGAGAATGTAATCGAAAGGGGAATATGAGAGATCTGACAGAACCTCTCAGTTATCTGCTGATGTTATTCTTGGGTCATTCTAACTTTATGAAGGCGTCCATTATCGTGGTACTGAATTTTTCCATTTCTGTTAAATCAAATTGGATATATTTTAATAAAATAGTTTTTCGTTTAATCTTTATATTTGTTGACTATCTGCAGAAATTGTTTCATCCGGTTTTATTAATTCGTAATGGATTTTACCTCTTATATCCCACTAAATGAACAAAAGAACTCTCCGGAGTGTTAAAGAGTCGGAACGAGAGTTTGATTCGGAGAGAACCATTGCCTTTTTATCATCGTAAACAATTCTTTTCTCATCTCCAGTTACAATTTGGTGTAAAAAAGGTTGAATTCTTTTCTTTTCGACCAGGATCTCAATATGTCATCATCAAGTTTAGAAGATCGTCTAAATTCAGGTCCATATTTTAGATTTCTATTTCCTGATTTGAACCTTTAAAACCTAAATTGAGATCCACGTGATGTCAGCACTTTACTATACCATCTATTTAAGAGATTTAGTGGCTTTTCTAGCATTCAAGACCTATTAAAAAAAAATAGCATACAATGTCTGATGAGTTCTTCGTCAATTGCGTCGTCCGAAGGGGGTCTCTCATAGAACTCAAACATTTCGAGCCATGATATTGACAAATTCTTCATCAATATCTTGACTTTTAAGATAAAAGAATTTATTATTCTAAGAATAACAATAGTTATTCATGATATGCTTCATTCAAGTTTGGTTGATTTTTATTTTTTAACTAATCAATATATGGCACGTGTTACTAGTACGTTTCACTCGCACTCGGCACATCGTACCTGATGCGAGCGAGAAAAAACATCGCGCCCGTGTCAACAGAAGCGAATATAGTTGTTTTAATTTTTTTTTCGCAATTGCGAACAATAAATGTAAATATTTATTAATAATATCTATTCTTTAGACTTTTTAAAACAAATACAAAAAAATTGTGATATATAGGATTTATAATAAAAAAGTTATTAGGGAAAAATCAACCACTTGGGGTCCCAAATAGACTCCATTGGTACAACTGTGTTAAAATCGAAGCTTCTACTCCTTTTAGACCCCTCTTCTATTTCAAATTACTTCTCTCAGCTGTGATCCCTTATTTTTTTATTTTTAATTATGTAGGACTCGACTTTGTTCTATCACAGAGGAGACTTTTAAATTATTTTAGATTATTTCGTTAGTCACAAACAAAGGTGTGTCTTGGATTAGAAGCGATCCATTAATATTCAAGAACTTTGCTATGTCCCAGATTTGAATACCATACCGGACGTAATACGGATTTATAGATAATCAGTTTATTATTTAGGAATAATTCTAAGTATGGCCCGAAGAGTGGTGAAGAGTTAGCTCTTCACTGATTCATTGTGTGTTTTTTTAAAGTTTATAGGGCGATATGAGCATATTCCCAGGTATTTACCCGAGTCTGACTGGGGCAGTAGCTCACCACTAATTCTTACAAGAGGGCAGTTTCCCTTTTTTAAGGCGAAAGTTATATGGACCGATTGGATCCTCGTGTGATACCAGGAGAGGTGTATCGTCTCCATATATGGCGATTAGGGTGTTTTCGATATTCGGCGTATCAGCAGTGTTAAAAAAATATAGGATTGGACTAATTATGCTTCCCTGTGGTACTCCAGATATAATCTGATACAGTGCGTTCTTTCTTATAGATTTTATGATCATGTAAAAATGATGAGGAAAATTGTGCAGTACTCTTTCATGCCAGACTCTGTTCAAGGCCTCTGTTACATCAAAGATTGCCGCAGAGGAACACCATTTTTATTCCAGGTCGTTGTGTATTTAATCAACAAATCTGTTAATATGTTCAACAGTTGAATGGCTCTCTCAGAAATCGAATCGATGCTCTGAATGATACTCATAAATAATGCTAAACAATAGTTCTAAGCAAAAAAACCTAAAGTTATTTTCATTGAAAATGAAAATATTGCCAAAAAAACATTTTTTATTTTTAATTGCAGCGATAATGTGATGATGCAAAAATATAATAAGTCAAATGTGACACGACCTCTATAACCTACAAGAATATTTATTCAAGTTTCACAAACAAGACCCGGTCATCGGGTTATGTGAGGTCGTACGCTGCGGCTCGATGAAGATCATGTAACGGACGTTGTACAAAAATTAATATATACTTTTTTTTCGTATCAAAAAATTATATATTATTTAGATAAAAAAAAAACATGTTGACGATGTCTGAATGGCACAATGAATGATTTTTTCACAGAAGAGAAAATGGAGGTCAGAAGATCAAGACATAGTTATTACGGAGAGCCACTTGCCCGTCGAGAGTACAAGTGACTTTATTTTATATTTATATATTCGTGGACGAAAGCGAGATTCACTTTCGCCGCGAACATCTCGAATGCATTCATTGAAAAATTATTCAAATTAAAAACGCGAATCTGCGCGATACGTCATCGCAGCTCAAACGCCCTTCTCATATAATGCACGTCATTGAATTAATAATTTTCATGCATTACATTTTCAATAAAAACGCATTTCCGTTTCGATTTTATGGGAAAATATGAAAATCCTTGCCGATTTATTTTTTTATTCATCATTATGCGAAAATGAATTAACAATCGACCGCAACGGCGGTCACGCTGCGGCATTGAACAAATCAAATCGCGAATATGGAAAGTGTTCGATATCCAATTGCCCGGCCTGGCAAATAAGTAAATATTGCAAATATCGAATCGTGATTGTGCGAATAATTTAATCCAATTTGAAGCGCGAGCTGCCGCCGGACCGCAATTGACTTTCCCTGGCGGCGAAAAATCGATCTCACGGAAAGTGAATCCCGTCTTTGTTTCGTTTTTTCCATCCTGAAACATCGAACACTTCCTATGTTCGTTTTTTTTATATCGAATTTAAATCGAACGATAATGGAATCGTGTCGCGGATCGAATCGACCGAAGAACGATCCGTAAAGTCTGATTCGTTTTTCGAAATGTTTTATCGAAAATAAAAATTTAAATCCATTGAATCCAGAGAATACAGACAATTTAACAAAAATGAGTAAAAAACTTAAAAGGCTCGGGCTCACCAACTTAACGGTCAATTTTTTTTAAATCATTTTATTAATCTAACAAGACTGTTGTTAATCTGCCATAATCATTTCTTGAAGTTCTCTCAGTAAAGAAAGCCCAATATAAATAAAAATATCAGTGTTAGTATTTCTTACTAATATCATGAATTTAATAACTAATTTAAATTAGATGAAGTCAACTAAAAGTCCAAGGCTGCTTT
Organism: Philopotamus ludificatus; assembly: GCA_022495035.1. Taxonomy (NCBI): domain Eukaryota; kingdom Metazoa; phylum Arthropoda; class Insecta; order Trichoptera; family Philopotamidae; genus Philopotamus; species Philopotamus ludificatus. Next base: position 25,471 of record JAGXCT010034035.1, read on the forward strand.
GACAATCACTAACTAAAGTATATATTCTAAATTGTTAGCAACCGAATCCTTTAAATATTATATTTGACCTCTAACTTGCGATTGAGAGAAAGGATTGCTCGATTATTGTAAGAATGCCTATAGACAATGAGATCAAATACTGAAACAAACCCCTTTCAACATTCATCGACACAGTGGAGAGGGTAAATTCTAAATAAAATACACGTCCATTGCAAATAATGACAAAGAGAAAGAAATCTCTTTACAAAAAATCACATACTAAGACGGATTGAGCCAAGGACTTAAAAGACTCCCTTGGACTCGACAAACATTTAAGAGCCTAGTAAGCTCAAAATATATTTTTGAAATGTTTAGCTAAGTCAGGAAAAACTCTTTTGGAATAAATCTTAAGAATGCTAGATCCATAAAATAGATACGGTCAAATATAACAAGCTGTATAAACACAGCCTTAAGAAAAAAACATCACGTAAAGGGTGGCGATAAATTTCCAGCTAAAATAAAAATAAAATATGGTCATAAAAGTCTGACATAGATGAACACAGATAAATGGAAGATGTCAACAGGTGGATAAAATTAATAATACGTTGATTGTGGATAGAAATATACGTAGAATTAAGAAAAACGTGAAAACTAATACTAACGATCAAGCTTTGGAGTGGTGAACTTTTATTTAGCTGAATGTTTTCTAAAATGATTCCTACGGATCCCCGGAGATTCTTGTGACCGCTGAGGGGGTCTGTGGTAAATTAAAATTAATTTGAGGGTACGGGAACGACGTAGGGGGTCAGCAAAAGGTTTAATTAAAAGTAAATTAATTATGACCAGTTTTTATTATAATGAAAGTTTAAATAAACAGCAATAAATAAATTGGTAAACATTTCTAAGACTTTTTTATAATATATGCGTTTCTTGCAAACTTTTTCTATACAAACAAAACGTAGGAAAAGTAGAATCCTTTCAGACGCAATTTTTAACACTTTAAGATTCTTTATTCTAATCTCAGTCATAGATTTAAAAATATTCTAAACTTAATTATCCCCTAATGGGTGTTAGAGCTTTTTTCATATAGATTCAGAGGAAACCATACTAATAATTATTGAATTATCCATAAATGAAGAGTTGAAAACTATGTTTGAACAAAGATGCCCTAAATTCTGGCTACAAAAACATATACCATTTTTCAGTTTTCAGGTTTATCCATCACATAGAAAAAAATAATTAAATATCACCACATTTATATTAAATTTATTTAAGTTGAGAAGGGAATATTATGTTTGGAAAAGAGAAACGTTGATATTGATATAACCACTTCATGGATGGAAACGATGGCGGAAATGCAATGTTTAGATTAGCTAAGATAGTCTAACGATTTAATAAAGATGTGAATATATCGTCTATGGATAATTTTCCCGAGAAAAAATATGAATATACTCAAATTAACAAGATGATCTTAGATATCTGAGTGTCGAGGTAAAGAAAAGCGTATTTATTACTATTAATAAATTATTTTTTAGCAACGTGCGTCTGTAGCGCATTGTAAATGTTCATCTTGCGCCTGTACCCGGAAATGGTATCAATTTAATTAATGTCGTTTCATACAAAATCTCAATCCCGAATTTTAGCATACGCCATGATTTAAAGATTGCTTCACACAAAACTGGATCTTGTAAAGAAACGACTATGCACTCGATGCGTACGTACATTTAAAAATATGCGTCCCATGTCCATTACGGCAGGGAACGCATTACATCTGATTTATGCCGCCTCATAACCATTACGCAAGACTAATAACAAACGGTCCAAAAATAAAAAAAAATGACCGGACAAAATACGGCCAGGTTCATTCGCCCCTGGACACGCACCAGGAAATCGCATCGGGACCAGAAGACATAAATATAAGGCCAACAAGGAAACGCTTTGTGGCCAAAAAATTGGCAACGCTCGCGTCGGCATCCAGGATATACAGACAAACGATTTATCGCGGACAGGGGGGGATCGCACGCGAAGGATGAGAAGTGAAAACAGAAACCAGTTTCCGAAAATATATACGTATTGGCCGTGGACCTCGAGGAGATAAGGACACCGAGCACCGACGGGATCGAATTACCCCTGAAATAATAAAAATGAATTCGCCGAAAAAAAAATATGGCGAGAATAATTGAAATTTCACTTTTGCGGACAGGTGCATACGTCATGATCCAGTGATAAGCCACGCGAAAAAATGCGTAAATTAGATGCACGCGCATGCGCATTAATACACTGCAATGTTAATTAAATTGCTCCGCATGCATAACATTAATATAATACGAAATTAATCAAATAATAGCGTTGCACTCAAGGTGAACGTGAACTTTAATGAATCAATCGCTCGTAATGACTAAAATTAGAAATTCAAATGCAATCACAATTTGAATAAATTAATTAACGAGTATTTATATTACAATAAATTCTCACCAAAAATGCCATAAAATCGAGGATATATCCACACATATATTTATTGAGATGACATCTCTGGCGTGTTAACAACATTCAGCGTGACATTTAAATGCCATCGACAAAATTCGTATTTGATACCGAATTCACTCTCGTTTCACAAGGTGAGTGGCTCGTCAAGGCCCCTCGGCCGGAAAAGTGAACCGAGCAATGCTAAAGGATTCATTAGCCGGCTATGGCGTCGGAGATAAATAAGCGAATTAAAAAAATGACACATTGATCCAACGCCTAATTATATATTGAGCATGGTAGCGGGGTTACGCCATAAAAAAAACTTGACCATCGAATAACCAAAAAAAAATCGTATGCAAATTTGCAAAAATTTCAATAAAATATTATTATAAATATTTCGATACAGAAAAAAGATAGAATCCTATTTAAATATAGGATGAATAAATGTTTTTTGCATCCGCGTATATATCAGTTTTTATCGGATGCTGAGTGATAGAGATTTAATTAAAATTGTTTAAGTGAATTACAAGTCAGTAATTGGTTTCATAAATGTATTTAAATAACTACTGAATTGTACGTGTCCCTTTAATATTGACCGATACGTGTCCTTCGGAAGAACGTTTGCGTATGCTGTTTCAGTTTCAAGCCAAAAAAAAACACAACGGAGGCAACAAAAAATATTTGTGATGTTTATGAAGACGCATTAAACATCAGGAAATATCAAAGATGGTTTAAAAAAAATTAAATCAGGCAATATTGATTTGAAAAATGAGCCTAAAGTGGACATTTCCGTTAAGTGGATGAAGCGGTTTAAAAAAATCCGACTCTTAGTATCGAAGAGTTATCGAGCCAAGCCAGTACTTCATGGTCGTCAACTCAAAGATACCTGAAAAAAATTAGAAGGATTCAAAAAGAAGGCGTTTGGGTCCAGCTCATTCTCCAGACCTGGCTCCATCCGATTATCAGCTTTTTCGCTCATTGGAGCATTATTTACGAGAAAAAAAAATCAGAAGATAAAATCGACCCTTTCAGACTATTTCGATCCTAAACCTGCAGATTTATAAGAAAGACATTTTATATTTAACTAATAGATGACAAAAGGTCATAGAAAATATTGCTAATTATTTTGTATAATTAAGTTTAATAAATTATTAGAAATATTAGTTTGAATTCATTAAAAAAATACGACATTACATTTGGGTCCTTCTAATAAAAACGGCGTATTTTCTAACTTGTAATAATTTACCGCGACGAATGAAGCTGTTTTGCATCTTTTAAGATTTAAATTCAATTTATTTTTTTCCTTCTTTCACTGATAAGTTTTTATTTAAAGGGGAATAAAATTAGCGGGGAGCTGCATATGGCCCGCGGGCCATAGTTTGCACAGACCTATATAATTAACACTATTTTTTTTAACTGTATTTATATCAATAAATAAATTTTGAAATATCTGTTTATCACAACAAACAGTTAATAAATATTATTTGAGAGCATGCACACGTAAAAAGGTTTGCAACCGCTGACTAACCACTGAAAAAGTTGATCTTCGAGTGATTAATTCGTATTGTAAATCAGTCATATTTATTTTTACACGAAATAATTATAAAAAGTAAAAATTTGCGATAATTTTCAGTACTAAATTACTTGTTGTGTTAGAACCGTTATTTTCTTTAGATTTCGTTCCGTTTCAATTGATTTTTTCAGGTTTTTCATTCAGCTTTTAATAATTCATTATAAATATTTTTCTCGAGAAACATTTTTATAATGTAGACAAAAATTAATAACAACACATGTAATAATTTAGAAGAATAAAACTATTTTGCATCATTTAACATTTAAATTTAATTTAATTAAACCTTTTAATGGAAATAAAATTAGTGGGGAGCTGCATATGGCCCGCGGGCCATAATTTGCACAGACCTATAGTAACATTAATTGTATTCTAATTATCCTAATTGTATTTATTTCAATCAATTAATTGTTCATCACAACAAACAGTTAATAAATACTATTTGGGAACATGCGTACGTAAAAATGTTCGCAACCACTGAAAAAATCGCTAAAAGTTGATCTTCAAGTGATTGATTCTTATTGTAAATCAGTCATATTTATTTATAAGCGAAATAATAATAAAAAGTGAAAATTTCCGCTAATTTTCAGTACCATGCCTTCGATTCGAATCGTTATTTTCTTTAGATATTTTAATCAAGGCTTTAAATCTACAGTGGATCCGGAAAAATCGTGAAAAACTGGAGCTTAACCAAAAAGAAATAACGGGTAATATCGATTTATTATATATATTTATTACAAATAATCTACATTTTATTTAATTATCGCTCAGAGCTGAAATAAATCAGATTTTATTTACGCGTATCTCTAATGCTTCATATCTTTTTCACGCGAAATTAGATTTACGCAATTTCTCATGGAACTTATCATGGAAATAAAGTATGAATGTAACAGAATGCGTTTAAGATAATAATAATTGATAACATTCATCTAAAAGCCAAAGCTTAAATTTAAATTCGAGCAAGAGTAATTAAGCTCGTTAAAAAATCGCATGCGAATAAATTTCTCCATCGATAGTGAAAGCAGCAAGCGACTTTAATATAAAAATATATTTTATTTGCATCTTTTATTTTGTAAATCAATGCAAAAAATCGTTTTAATTTTATTTACAACCAGAATCTTTTAAAAAAGGGCGAATTTTCAGATACATGTTAAGTCGACTTGCGCAATTTATTGAATAAATCGTCGAGTCGAAAAATAAAATTAAAAAAGGGCACACATTCGCGACGTGTTGTAATGCGGAAGCCCCGCATAAATAATCCGATACCAGTGCTGCAAGTATCGGTATCATATATTCGCAATAAGTATCGCAATCAAACATTTTTTCAAAATAAACTCCATAATGCAATGCATCCTTTATGCATACGCAAATTGCATCTGAGTTATGGCCACGACGTATTTAAAAACGAATGCAATTCATTGCAAATGCGAAAGGTTCGCTGTGCGAACAGGGTGTGGTGAATTGAACCAGTAGACCTTCGACGGCACCGTTCCATTTATTCAAATATTCAAGCATATCATTGCCGAGACAATGATAGAGTCATAGCACAAACGACGTCGAAGGGGTTAATTGGTCCGTTGGCATATAACAAAAAATCGCAAGAATTATTTTGCAGAGGATTAAAACCCACAAGCTGTCGATCATAGCAATTAAAATAAATAAAAAATGGATCGAGTTCAAAGACACTGATTAGTCTAATATTCTGCAATAAAATTTATTAGTCTAAGATTCCCATAGCCTCCATATCGGTCCATCCCACGTGCGATTTGCATACATGAAAAACATGTAAATGTCAATAGCAAAAAATATATGAGCATTGTTTTTGGCAAACATCAATCAGGAATACAGAGTGTTTCGCGGCGTATTCCATCCGAATCATGCGTTTAAATCGAATTTATAACTCATGCAAAAATCTAAAAATAAATTTTACTTGTCACCGAACACCACCTCTTCACGATGACATAAGACAAAGACGTAAATTTAGTTGTACCACCATGTATTTATGGTAATTTCGGCGTTCTTGACATTTCAGCCGCTCGGAAACGTTCGCTCGCAACACCTGTACACTTAATATATATTTTTTTACCAAATATTTCATTTGCCAAATGATTTTATTTTATAACATCACTTGCGATTATGTTTTATTAGCGAATGCATAAAAAAAAACTTAAAATAAGTGTGTTGATAAAGGTCAGCGATCACGCTGATCACCTCATCACCTTTTAACGGTATAATCGCAGATGTTTGAATATATATGTATATGTATGTAAATATTATGTAATGACACTCGTGTAGGTGTAAATCACCGAGAGTGAATCTGTGTATGCGCAAAATGTTTAATGCAAATATTTATAATGAAAAAAATATGATGAATGTGCGCGGTTTCGCATTTACGCCGGATTTACGTGTATTTTCGACGAAGAGCCCGATGGAATCAATGATTAATGGCGCTCGTGTGCGAAATTGGCATATTAGTGTGCAATTTATGCTTTAATAATATTATAGCTATTTAAATTAAATAACTAATGTGTGCGGTTAGGTCAAAATAAAAAAATAAATATGACACAGATAGACGACATCTTTACACAAAGCTTGTTATTATCTGATCAATGTTAAAAAAAATGTACAGAGAGCTATGTCCAGTGAATACAGAAAAAGAGCTTCCTATAGCGCCGAAACCACGCTATAGAAATCCGCTTGTATTTTATTTAATTATATTTTGTAAATTGAATGAATCAATATATCAAACATTTTTTTCATTCATATATTTTAAATGATCTTGTTCTATTTTTTTTATTTAGCTCAGTAGGAAGCATTATAAGAGGGACTGCCACATACGCTGCTCTATAGCAGGGAGCGTTCTATAAGGATTGACTGTACAAAATTAACTTGAAGGCTTGACTTTCTGTAAAGCTTTTCGAGAGAATGTCAAGTTACGATACAATTGTTTAACCATCCGTCACGGCGACTCAAAAACAACCGCGTCGTCCGAAGGGGGTCCCTCAGATACCCCAAGCATTTCAAGGCAAGATATTGATCGACATGTTTTTTTAAAAATGAATTAATCTAAGAATAAAAATAGTTCATGATATGCTTCATAATTTGGCCGATCTCTCGCAGCACGCGTCACTCGCACTCGGCACATCATACCGGATGCGAATTACTTGTTGTGTTCGAACCGATATTTTCTTTAGTTTTCGTTCCACTTCAATTGAATTTATCAAGTATTTTGTTCAGCTCCGAATAATTAATTTTAAATATTTTTTAAGATAAACATTTCTCTAATATAGACAAAAAATAATAACAATATATGCAATAATTTAAAAAGAAGAATGAAACTGTTTTACATCTTTTATCATTCAAATTTAATTTATTTAAACCTTTTAAGAGAAATAAAATTAGCGGGGAGCCGCATATGGCCCGCGGGCCATAGGATTAATCTAAGAATAAAAATAGTTCATATTTGGCCGATCTCTTCGCAGCACGTGTCACTCGCACTCGGCACATCGTACCGGATGCGAGCGAGAAAAACATCGCACAAACAGCAGCGAATATTTTTGTTTTTAATTTTTTTTCGCAATTCTAAACAATAAATGTCAATGATTATTTATACTATTTATTCTTTAGACAAAAAGTTTTTGACACACAAAAATTTTGTCTCAACATTGGCACGGCTGGGTTAAAACCTTGGATATAAACAATTAAATTAGTATTAGTTATATTAATAATTAGCAAATTAATGAGTTTGTGTGCAATTATGCTCCTAATTGCATTAATTTGCTAAATGCACATGAACATTTTGTTGCATATATTTAATCTAATGCATTTTTGTATAAAAACTATGATAAAAACTGATTTTTTGGTCAACATCGTATTAATTCTAACGTTTTTTATAAGAGTATAACGTTAATTAAGCATTTAATTATACTAAGACTCAGTAATTTCATGATTTTTTGTTCAAATAATATATAAAAACATTGTTTTACGAAATATTCATTTTTTTTTTTTTGTTTTTAATTAAAGCAATTTAATTATAAATGTAAACAAATTTAATACTATTTAGACAGAATCTATAGATCTAGTATTAATACATTTGTAGGTCAGATAAAGATAGGCACATTCCATAGAATGTTTAAATCAAGCATAAGATGAAAGTATCAATCAAAATATTTTCGTATTGGAATCCGGCTTGATTTGCAGATATTTTTTATGCAGAAATTCTCTTCGCAATTTATCATTTGTCATGTCGATCACAGTTCGGACAATATTTATTTATTAAAAAAAAAACACATAATTGCATAGAAAGTATCACAAACGCGTCGCGCATTCCAGACTCGCCTAAGCGCCGCTAATAAAAAAAAATCAAACAAACATCTGATCGAAGAAGAGAAATTGTTTAGAAAACCGATTATTCCGAATCTTCATTTTCGGCGCATTAGAATACGAAATGTTTTAATATTCCAACGGCGAAGATCTGTCGGCAGGCATAATTGGCCGGTGGCGAGTTTCTCAATCGTCGGCCACATGTTTCGTCAACTTTCCACGGACGCCACATTTTTTTTTTCACTATTCGACCAGTGTGCAGGTGCGTATACGAAATTTTCGAAAATGTCACATACCGCGTTTACGAAACCGAAAATCGCGGCGTGTGTAACCTCCTTTGCATGTGTCGCGGTTAACCGGTTAACCGTTTTTGTTTGCGTTAGAACGGCCACACTCAATATGTGGCCCGGAACGTGCACGTTTATTACCAGGTACTTTTTTTTTTAAAGATCTAGCAATCAATTTTAAGCACATTTATATGCAGAATATATACAAGGTGTGATCTTAATACTGTGGTATTTTTTTTATACAAAGGTTTTTTTATTAAAAATAATTTCCGGAATTGCAAGATTGACCTATCCAAATACTAACTTAGCTCAGTTGCAATTTACTTGGTATTATCATAACATATTGTTTGTTACCCACAAGCCATGAGATAGGTTAATGTATAATGTTAATGATATAAATTATGAACAAGCTTTTAAACTGCAATGCCGGAATGATGTATGGTACGTCTGGATCAATAGAGTACGAGTGCTAATGCTATGCTAATTCTGTTAATTAAAAATCATTGTCTTCATCTTGCAAGACTCTCTTTGTTAGCAAGAAATGAATTTTACTCTAAAGAAAAAATGTTTTCATCAATTTTATGCGATTTTCCATAGTAAGTTTATGTGATTAACTAGATATTTCTATAGAAAAATGTATTAGTAATTGATTACTGCTCTTAGAAATTTCCTCAAATTAGGAACGGAATTAACTTATGTTTTCTGTACAGTTTTTTACAATCAAAGCCATGTTTCAAGATTTTGCTGTCCTCTAGAAGAGTGTAATAGATTCCTGTCGGATAGCGCAGATGAATAGAAAGCAATTTCCGGATTTGAAGATATAGTATAATGATCAATAATTAGGCACATATAGAACCACAGAATCAGTCTTTAGCTTCTAAGAAAAAAATGGTGAAGCAATCCAAATCAGCTATAGGAAGACGAGGATTTTAATCGATAAGAATCTCACACAACTTTCAGAATGGATATGTCTTGTTGAAGATTCCATGGACAGAACCCGTCAAGAATACAAAAGTCCTTCATAATGAGCAGATGCTTTTCGACACCGTCAAAACAAGTCAAACTATCTCTTTCTGCAGAGCATCTTAGAGGGAAATTTGGATGGTAAATAGTGTTTGAAAAGAAAAGGGCTGTCGTGGCTCCGCAATATTAGCAAAAGGACTGGATTGGGAGTTCCAGAATTATCCCAGCTCGTCAAAAACAGACAATTATATAGAGAAAAAACAAGGACATGTAAATCGCTTTTTATATAGAAGTATTTGAATTAAAATCAATAAAAAAATGGACATAGAAATATGTTTGCAGAGGTCAAAATGTTGAAGAAGATGCAGTTTTCCAAATACAATGGTACCTTACCATACATCCTTAATTTAAAAACTTTAATTTTCGCTAACTTGTCTCTTTCTCTTACTTCGTACTACTAGTAAAGGATCATTAGGTTTGAGTTTTAGTAAATATTTGAATGTCAAGAAAATATGTCAAGAATACAACGGTATTTCAGTTTCTTTAAGGAACAGAAGCTACTTTGCACAGTAAAATCTAGTACTTTGTGTACATCATTCGTGGACCAAACTGTTTATATACAATCATAAAAGGAATGGTGGAAGGTTGGAAAGAAATAACCTTTTGTCTTCTGGCTATGTTTTCCAAATTATTGGTCAGATTGAAAGCTCTAGAATTGTACCAGCTCTCCAAAAACAGACAATTATATGGAGAAAAAACAAGGACATGTAAATCGCTTTTTATATAGAAGTATTTGATTTAAAATCAATAAAAAAATAGACATAGAAATATGTTTGAAGAGGTCAAAATGTTGAAGAAGATGCAGTTTTACAAATACAATGGTACCTTCCCATACATTCTTAATTTAAAAACTTCAATTTTCGCTTACTTGTCTCTTTCTCTTACTTCGTACTACTAGTAAAGGATCATTAGGTTTGAGTTTTAGTAAATATTTGAATGTCAAGAATACAACGGTATTTCAGTTTCTTTAAGGAACAGAAGCTACTTTGCA